>BKCP01006427.1:100995-166412 GCA_008636005.1 Striga asiatica
TATTTTAATCCAAATTAAATTCGAACCTTGATATAATTTAATACACTTACTATGAGGTATAGTTTTTATGATTTCATCAACTATACATTTAATGCGTGTGGCACGTGTGAACATCTACATCAAACATGTACATTGCTTAGGCCCTCGTCAAGATAATATAGTGCACTTGGAGCACTTGCAAAAAATAAATAATTATGTGTCTTTGATGTATACTTTGTCCTTCGCCCATCACGAGTCTTGTGTATTGCAAAAAATAAAGAAATAAATGTTTAAATACCGTACTAATAATCGTACTCAAATCATGGTATGCACCTAAGTTGATTTTATCGTCCATATTAAATAAATAAATGTTTAAATATTTTAAAATACCTTACTAATAATCGATTAATCGTACCGAACAAATCATGGTATATGCGTCTATATGGTTCAACAGACTCAGGTGATTTTATCGTCTATTTTACAACTTTTAATGAATATTAAATAAATTTATAATTATACTATAAACAGTGTATAAAATAAAATTAATCAATGGTAAATTGGTTAAAAACTAAATAAGAACATAAGAATATTAAAATTACATTTAGAAGTTTTTCTTATGTAAAATTATTTATAAAAGTACAAAATAAATAGTATTTTATACGGTATTTTAGCAAAAATAGTATTCAAAAATTTACTGTACCAGCCGTGAAACTTATATTTGTCACGGAGTGCGCGAGTATTAGTAAGAACACCAATAAGAATTGTAAAATGCGGAAGCAAATAACCGAAGATTAATAAACTCTTCAGGGAAGCGTCCCACTTCCCCTCAGAGTTCTTTCATTGATAGATCACTCGTATACATAGTTTGGACTTACAACGACTTGAACTCCCTTCAAATCTAGCCAACACTACTTGATCCTATCAACTAATCCTCCGGCCACGTCCCGTGGACTTAAAAACCTACACTTACTCCCTAAGTGTATCTACCGTAAAATAGTTTTGATGGAATGTATAAAGAACTAAACAAAAGCAGCTTCAGTTCTAGAGTTTGTAAGAACTCGTAAACTGAACTGAATACAAATCAAAATGAAACAGCACGCAAACGAAGCTTGAGTGGCTCTTCAATTATTTTCTCTGTAAAAACTCAACCACAGCCATAAGCTTCTTCTAGGGTATATATATAATCTCCTTAGGGTTGGAGTCTTCTACAAGGCATAGGACTTCATCAAAATCTCCTTCCAAGATAATAGCATATCTTTGGCAAGTAGATCTTCTTTTCTCTCTCCTTGATCTCCTCTCCAAGCATGTCTCTTCTCCTTCTTTATCTCACCATACGTAATCTCCTAGCATATCAAAACGGTAATAAAATCAACATGATCTTATATAAGGAAAATAAAACAATATTACATAAGGAAATATAATATTTAAAGATCTTCCCTTTTATTCTGTGGTTCCAGGTGCTTGTTCGAACTAATCGAACTAATGCCAAAACAAAATATCTTTCAATCTCCCCCTTTGGCATCTAGTTCGAAAACATCAGACTTGAAAGTCTCCTACAACAGTAAAAACAACAAGCACTCACAGATAAAATCAAGCAAGGATTAGTTCAACACATCACAAGATCTCCTTAAAGCAGTTCTCCCCCTTAGTTCCTGCAGTCACCAAAATTCAATAGAATGCTTCCAAATTGATTTCAACCATAGACATTAAGAACACCAAAACAACTGCTTTAATTCCCATAAAACAAATTTAGTAGCAACCAGCAAACAACCAACAGCAAATAACAAGTTTTCCTACAATCCTCAAAACACACAAAGAAACAAAAGGAGACAAACTACAACTACTCATCATCAAGCTTTTCAGTAGCATCAGACTCTTCATCACCTTTCTCATTGCTCTTGCTTTTCTCCCCCTTTTTCGAACTACGGGATGCCGAAGGGCCCGTCCCCGAGTTCCGAGCTGATCCCTTGACAGCCTGCAACACCTGGCGAAGATAAGCCTGTTGAGCAGCAACCTTCTTGGCCAAATCATCCCACTCTCCAAGTTGCTGAGCCACAAACTCACCCCAGTTCTTTGGGACCAAGGAAGGAGCGATTTCCTTCGTGACCTTGGAAATTCCTTTCTCATTCAGAGTGCGAGCACTAACAGAGAGTGCTTTCCGGGGATTCTCAAGAGAGTCTTGGAAGCGAAGGTTAACAGAAAAGTTATGAGCCGACAGAAAGGACCAAATGAGGCAAGGGAACGGAAGAGTTTTACGAGACTCATTGTTGGCAACAAAGTTCTGAAGAATTTGAAAGACAAGATCCCCAAAGCTAAAAACTTTCCCAATCATGACCCAATAAATGACTTTGCATTGCAGCTCTGTAAGCAGGGTCTTATTGGAAGTGGGGGTCCAGTTGCCAGCACCAATTTTATGCAACAAATTGGCAATTAAGCAAAGAGAGTTCACAGACAGGTTTGAACCAGGCCAAGTATCCAATTGACCAGAAGTGAGAACTCTGGTCATTTCATCAGAATCAAGATCAATAAGAGAAGAACTATCAAGATCAGAGGGCAAACCAAGATGGGCATTAATCAAAGCGGGAGACACATCAATCACACGGTTGCGAAGAAAAAGTTTATAATAACGAGGGCTAGCAGGATCAAACACAGCAGGAGTAAGGTTAGCATAGAATTCCTTAACAGCTTGGCCACAAAAAGGCTTAACATCAGTCACGGTCTTCAAAAGACCCACTTGCTCAATCAGACGAAGAACACCGAGTTCAGCAAACTTACCATCAGTCACAGGATGTTCCGACCAGAACTCATAAGACCCAAAATTAACAAAGCGTTCGTGCGCCGCTTCTGTATAGAACCGATTGGTGAAGGTGTTCTCCAGGTCATACGCATCATCTTCAGGTTCAGGAGGGACAAGGGGCTCGTCAATGGCCTTCCCACGTCGACGGGTGGAACGACGAACTGGAACCTTCGAAGGTGGTGATGGCTGGTCAGAATGGACTTCAACAGTGGTAGCCGCCGTATCATCTTTTTCCCTTTCGGTAGTAGTCGTCTTGGTGACCGACTTAGTTGCAGAAGTGGGAACAGCAGATGACTCCCCCTGAGTTGAGACGGCGAGTGAATCAACACGTCCAGAAAGTCCAGGAACTCCAGTGGCCAGCGGTGAGATGTCAAGATTCTTGCGAACGGTGTCAGACTTTGACTGAGAACCAGACGGGGAAGAGCCCAGAGAACCGGATTTTGACGAAGGCGAAGATTCAGGGGTCGGTTCTTTTGCTGGTGGCGAAGGTTCACGAGCAGATCCAGTGGACAAGGAAAGTCGACGACGCTTAAGGCGCTTCTCTTTCTGCTTCTGAAGTCGGCGCTTCGCTTTGTCTTTGCCGCCAGCCATGGGAGAAGAATGAAGATTGAGAGAGGGGATTTTAGGGTTTCAATCGGTGAGGGTGAACTGAGAAGAGAGAGACAAAAGAAAGAACCAAAAGAAAAAAATAAAATAAGAGGAAACGTGTGATGAGAGCAGTTGAGAGACGTTGGATCTTAGAAAACCGCAAAAGGTAGGTTCCGAAAATCAAGGTGGTAAGGAGAGCGGTTTTAGGAGAGAGAGAGAGAGAGAGAAAATTCAAAAATGGTTAGTGTGATTAATCCCTCCAATAATCCGAAATCAAACATACCATAACTTCCCACATCAATAACGGCTCACATTATTTTGAAATTTAGGAAAGAAATCAGATTTTATCCATGAATACGTCCTGCACAAACTCTTGGAACACGTTCAAAAAGGAAATCATATGCAAACATGCCTAATTATGAAAAAGAAATAAAAGTCACACACAATATTCACTAAAATCATAAGATCTTTTCTTTTCCAACTTAGACAAGAGTGACGGCAACAATCAGAGACCAACTTTGATATTCAAACTTTATGAGGAACATACATTAGACGAATATATGTATATACACAGAGTAGTGCGAACCACGACTTCCAATATATTATTTTTTTTTTCGAAAGAACACATGCGTTATTATTTATAGTGCATTTCACTTAGTAACAATCACTGCAATAGTGAAAGTCGACCCCACTACTTTGCACTACAATTTTCAGCAAGGATCCCAATTTTTTGTTTTTTTTTTTTATAAGTAAAACGCACTACGGTTTTTATGAGGGTGACCACCTTATAACTTCGCATAAGAACACCACATAGTAATATGTAGTGTGTGTCACTAGCTTACGCCCTTCTCAACATTTTCTGTCCAAGACGCTCTTTTCACAGTCGATCCCGCTTTGGGAAACGAGCCATGTGCTAGCTATCGCTCTAGATCATTTATGAGAAGGCAGCTCTTTGCGACAAAAGAAAACAAAAATACAGAAAGTAAATATGTTCCTCAATCTAGTAAGAACTCGCAGTCAACCTAGAACTGCCAACATCACTCAGGTTTTCAGAAGGATCAGAACGTCAATTAAGAATTTAGTGGTGAAGAGAATGCAGAATGCAAGAACATGCCTAATGCCATATACCCTATATGCTTACACACAATGCAAATATAATAGATACTAGTATACAATACAATATAATATAATGCAAATACACGCAAGCACTCAGTATGAACAGATCCCTAAGGATTTCCTTAGAGAAGTGAACCTTTGAGAATCCAGTGCTTTAGTGAATATGTCAGCTAGCTGGTTTTGAGTAGGAACATGTTCAAGAACAATCACATCATTCTCAACCAAATCTCTAATAAAGTGATACCGAATATCTATGTGTTTAGTTCTAGAATGCTGAACCGGATTTTTTGAGATATTAATCGCACTGGTATTGTCACAAAAAAGGTTTACAGCTCTTACCTCAAGACCAAACTCAATCATCATTTGCTTCATCCACATGAGCTGGGAACAACAACTTCCCGCGGAGATATATTCGGCTTCAGCAGTCGAGAGTGCCACACAATTTTGCTTCTTACTAAGCCAGGAGATTAGGTTGTTCCCAATATAGAAACACCCACCGGAGGTACTACGTCGATCATCGACATTTCCAGCCCAATCCGCATCACTATAACCTGCAAGACTAGAAGATGTGTCACGCGAGTACAAAATACCTAAGTCAGAAGTACCATGCACATACTTAATAATATGCTTTACCGCCTTTAAATGCGATTCCTTAGGATTTGCTTGGTATCGGGCACACATACCCACACTGAAGCACAAGTCAGGCCTACTTGCCGTCAAGTAGAGTAAGCTTCCTATCATGCTTCTATAAAGCGTAGAATCAACAGAGATTCCAGCATCATCCCTAGAGAGCTTAGTGTGACTTCCCATGGGAGTAGCTGGACACTTAGAATTTTCTAACCCAAATTTCCTCACAAGATTTTTAGCATATTTGGTCTGATGAAGAAAAATCCCTTCCTTAGATTGCTTAACCTGCAAACCTAAGAAATAGGACATTTCCCCGACCATACTCATTTCAAACTCACTCGACATGTGACTTACAAATTCATTTACCCAAGTTTTCGAGGTAGAACCAAAGATTATATCATCAACATATATCTGTGCAATGATAATATCTTTATGAGATTTACGAACAAATAGAGTTTTATCAACTCCCCCTCGAGAGTAGCCCATCTCGACCAAAAAATGAGTTAGACGTTCGTACCAGGCTCGCGGTGCCTGCTTCAGCCCATACAAAGCCTTCTTCAGCTTATACACATGGTCAGGATGATGTGGGTCTACGAACCCTTCAGGTTGCTTAACATACGCAACCTCTTTCAAAAACCCATTCAAAAAGGCGGACTTAACATCCATTTGATAAATCACAAATCCAAGTAAGCACGCAATGGATAAGAACATCCTAACAGACTCTAGACGAGCTACAGGGGCAAATGTCTCATCAAAGTCAACACCTTCCTCTTGGGTGTACCCCTGAGCTACGAGACGTGCCTTGTTCCTAGTGATCTCTCCCGATTCATCCGTCTTGTTTTTAAAAATCCATTTCGTTCCAATGACGTTTGAATCGGAAGGTCTAGGTACAAGTTCCCACACATCGTTTCTCACAAACTGTTCTAGTTCTTCCTGCATAGCCAGAACCCAGAAATCATCACACAGGGCCTCTTTGGCATTTTTAGGTTCCACTTTAGACACATAACATGCAAAATGACACACACCAGCTATTTTCCGAAAGTCGGGTTTTACACCTCTAGTATTACGTTCAGTGATTCCTCCTATGATCTGATCCTTAGGATGATCCCTCTGAATTTTGGCGGGAGGGTCACGCTTAGGTTCAGACGGAATTCCAAGGTTCGTAGGAACACTATACTCATTAAGAATAATATGCTCATCACAATCAAGTGTTTCAGTTTTTACTTCATTCAACACACTCCCAGAATCAGATTTAGATACCTCCTCATTATTAGACACATCAAGTTTAGACACATCAGGCATCGTAACACATTCAGACACATCATCAAAAACCACATTAATGGATTCCATGACTACTTCAGTTCGCAAATTATAGACACGAAATGCACGGCTGTTAGTAGAATAACCAAGGAACTGACCTACATCACTTTTAGACTCAAATTTACCAAGATGATCTCTGTCATTGTAAATATAACACCGACATCCAAATACATGAAAATATTTCACATTAGGTGCTTTACCTTTCCACAGTTCATAAGAGGTCAGCCCGGTTCCTTTCCTGCAATACACACGATTAGTTATATAGCATGCGGTATTTACCGCCTCGGCCCACCATCTCAAGGACATATTCTGGGAGACAAGCATCACTCTTGCCATCTCCTGAAGAGTTCTATTCTTACGCTCCACGACTCCATTCTGCTGTGGAGTGATTGGAGAAGAAAACTGATGAAAGATCCCACGAGATTCGCAAAAGAGTTCAAAACCACGGTTCTCGAACTCCTTACCGTGATCGCTTCTAATGGCAACAAGATTGGTCCGTTTTTCATTCTCAAGTTTCAGCACAAGTCTTTTAAAAGCATCAAGAGCATCAGATTTATCTTTTAAGAAATCAACCCAAGAGAATCTAGAGTAATCATCCACACAAACAAGAATATACTTCTTACCACTGTAGCTTTCAACCTGAATCGGTCCCATCAAGTCCATGTGAATCAGTTCCATTATCTGGTTCGTACTGATCTCAGTCAACCTTTTGTGAGACGCCCTTTTCTGTTTGCCCATTTGACAAGATCCACACACCCGTGGTACTTCCTTTTTCAGCTTGGGCAATCCCCGAACAGCCCCTGTAGAAGAAAGTTCAAGTAAGTGAGGATAATTAATGTGTCCTAACTTTTGGTGCCATAGTTCAGTCATATCAGTACTGGTTTTATTGCACTTCAAATCAAATTCCACTAGATAACAATTATCCCTAGATCTAGTACCAGTAAGAACATGTTTGTTTTCTTGATCAGACACACGACACTGAGTTTTAGTAAAGTTCACATACAGACCCTGATCACATAATTGACTGATACTCAGAAGATTTGCCTTCAAGTTTTGAACCAAAAGAACATTTTTAAGTTTAGGCAGACCAGGAACATTCAAACACCCTACTCCAAGAACCTTATTCTTAGCTCCATCACCAAAAGTTACTGAACTAGATGAGACAGGCACAATATCAACCAAGTTGGATTTTATCCCTGTCATGTGACGAGAGCAACCACTATCAAAGTACCAGTCAGAATTAGAAGTGGATTTTAAGGCAAATATAGAAGACAGACAGACGTTCTTATTTACCTTTGGAACCCAGATCTTTTTCTGTTCATGATTCACTATATCAATTTTGAGTTTAGGTGCTTTCAAGGGAACACCGTGAGGACTCCAGTCATTAATTCGACCCGTATATATATCATTGTGCATTCTGTAGCACTTGGGACGAATGTGACCTCGAATCCCACAGTAGTGACAAACGGGTACAAAGTTCTTACCTGAATCTTTGTGTGATGCTTTTGGGGAGTTTGGCTTACCCTTTTTGGAGTCAAGTGAGTACCCCTCTTTAACAAAAGTCAGACCTGTCTTCCTTAGTGAGGTGTCTGATTCTCCGACCTTCCCCTTCAGTTTCTGAGTATGGAGGTTCTTACTCGAGTCGGATGAACCAATCTGTTGACTTAGTCTTTGAACTTCTGCATATGAGGTCTTGGGTTTATTGATCATCTTGACGACTTCCTCGCTTTTACCCAACTTCTCTTCAAGGGTAGAGCAATGACTTCTAAGTGTCATGTGTTCCTCCATTAATTGCCCGAGTTCCTCCTTGAGTACGGCTATCTCAGTTTCTCTCTCACCTGCAACATTTTGCAAAGCAAACAACTCGTTACGTAAGTTTTCAATAATAAAATTCAGCTCGTCACTTGCCTGCTTGTTGAGTTTATCCCCATGTTCAACCAAGGCAAGTTTTGCAAAACAACTATTTAAGTCCTTATCCTGCTTTGCGGTATGGAGATCCGATTTAATAAGCTTCTCGTTCAAATCGACTGTCATCATTCTCATCTTTTGAAGCTCACTCCGAAGATAGTCAATCTCTTTCTCACGTTCGCTAGATCGTTGTTCCAAAGCCTTCATCTTCTGCTTCTGAGTATGGTACTTATTGATGATGTCTCTTGCCTTGAGACACTTTTCAATGGCGTACTTGTGAAGTACAAGATTCTCGGCAGCTGGGTCCGAAAATTCATCAGAGTCCACTTCGCTCAAGTTTTTTGCGTAAGAACCTGCGTCAGATTCAACATCAGTTAGATGAACAGAAGAGGTAAAGCAGTTATATTCATTAAGAAGACATTTAGCAGAGTTATTTGAGTAGATAGAATTCTCAGTTGTTTCAGATTCGTTGTCCTCGTCGTCGCTGGAATCGGACCACGTAGCCTTGAAAGTCTTGTTCTTCTTCTTGAAATTAGGACAATCTTTTTGGAAATGTCCAAAGCCCTTGCATTCACGGCATTGGTCCTTCTCTACTCCTTGATTAGAGTTCTGGAACTTGTTCAGCTGCAGACCAGAACGCTTCTCTCCGAATTGCTGAATTTGGTTCCTACCTCCATCAAACGATCTATTACCCTGAAACCTCTTTTTCTGAAATTTCTTAAGCTTCGAGACATTTTTGGAGAGTACAGTAAGTGCCTTGGTGATTTCATCAGGATCAAAAGATTCCTCATCAGATTCTTCATCTTCAGCTACTGAGGTGCGAACCTTGGCCTTTAGTGCTAAGCCTTTTCCTTTGCTTATTCTCATAGAATCAAAACCATGATTGATTTCAAATGTCCGAAGTTCGCTGAGAAGATCGTCAATGCCAAGTTTCTGAATCCTCTGAAAGCTCTCAAGTGCAGTGATCTTGATCCCAAACCTATCCGGCAGAGTTCTCATCAATTTCTGAACTTGTCTAGCCTCAGGAACCGGTTCACCAAGCATCGCACTTTGGTTAACTAGGTCGCAGAACCGAGCATAGTACATATCGATAGTTTCATCCTCCCTCATGCGGATTTCATCGAGTTCTGTGGAGACTCTTTGCAGCTTTGAGGTTTTTACGGCATTTGTACCCTCAAATTGTCTTTCCAAAATCCTCCAGGCTTCTTGAGCGGTGGTACACTGAATGATTATCTTATGACGAGTTGGATCTACTGCAGACATGATAGCATACAAAGCACGGAAGTTCGCTTCTTCCGCTTGTTTTTCATCGTCAGTCCAAAGACTCCTTGGTTTTTCAACAAGAACTTGAGTGGCAGAACTAGACAACTTTGCATCCGAAGATTCACCTTGTTTAAATTCTGCAGGAGCTTTTGGCATAAGTGGTGTCGACCATCCTGATTCAACGGCCTGCCACGTGCCTTTACCAAGGGAACGAAGAAAAATTACCATCATGGATTTCCAATAAGCATAGTTTGCTCCATCAAGGAACGGAGGGCGCGAAACAGACATTCCATCGTGACTCATGGTGACCAACACACAGTCCCAAAGATCTTTATCCCGTAGTAAGAACAGGAACACTGCTCTGGTGCCAAGTGAAACTTATATTTGTCACGGAGTGCGCGAGTATTAGTAAGAACACCAATAAGAATTGTAAAATGCGGAAGCAAATAACCGAAGATTAATAAACTCTTCAGGGAAGCGTCCCACTTCCCCTCAGAGTTCTTTCATTGATAGATCACTCGTATACATAGTTTGGACTTACAACGACTTGAACTCCCTTCAAATCTAGCCAACACTACTTGATCCTATCAACTAATCCTCCGGCCACGTCCCGTGGACTTAAAAACCTACACTTACTCCCTAAGTGTATCTACCGTAAAATAGTTTTGATGGAATGTATAAAGAACTAAACAAAAGCAGCTTCAGTTCTAGAGTTTGTAAGAACTCGTAAACTGAACTGAATACAAATCAAAATGAAACAGCACGCAAACGAAGCTTGAGTGGCTCTTCAATTATTTTCTCTGTAAAAACTCAACCACAGCCATAAGCTTCTTCTAGGGTATATATATAATCTCCTTAGGGTTGGAGTCTTCTACAAGGCATAGGACTTCATCAAAATCTCCTTCCAAGATAATAGCATATCTTTGGCAAGTAGATCTTCTTTTCTCTCTCCTTGATCTCCTCTCCAAGCATGTCTCTTCTCCTTCTTTATCTCACCATACGTAATCTCCTAGCATATCAAAACGGTAATAAAATCAACATGATCTTATATAAGGAAAATAAAACAATATTACATAAGGAAATATAATATTTAAAGATCTTCCCTTTTATTCTGTGGTTCCAGGTGCTTGTTCGAACTAATCGAACTAATGCCAAAACAAAATATCTTTCAAGCCGGACCACCGTCGTGCATCGATGTGGTACGATATTTTTGAAAATAGAAAAATAAATAAATAAATGTTAAAATCCAAGCATAAAAAACGTAGGATTTTAAATCCTTGATAATCTATTGGTGGGGAATGCATATACTTGATGAGATAATGACTAAAAGCAAGAGGAAATTGATTTCATGGAGATAAGCAAAGGTCTTCCATTTCAAGTCTTTTTATTCAGGAAAAAAAAAAGACTATGTTTAGAACTTAAGGAGATTCTTTGCGCCGTCATTGTCGTTTTTCGTTATAGGCTTGTGCTTAATATAGGTAATTACTTTATAAGCTCAACAAAATATTTTTTAAATGTTTAAAACTTACTTTGTTTTTTCTTAAGAGATATATAAGTAGTTTTCCGGAACCAATAGTTGACCAATTTCTTATAATTTAAAAAATATTACATTTTCTAAGTAGTTAAAAAAACAACTAATTCATTTTTAATTAGTATTTTTTTACTTATAGAAATTAAGTTTCTCCAAAAGTAGTTGGAAAGAGATTATTTGCGTGGCCGGTATATATTTATCAAAAAAATAAAAAAATCCTGTACAATGATTTTCAATTAAAAGAAAAAAAGTATAAGTATCCCACATTCGTTTCTTCACCCACCAATCATATTAATTCACTATAAAATTAAAGTTCGCTAAAAATTAACAATTTGCTATGGCTTTTATTATTGACTCACTCCTATAATTTCAATTGTCAACCATATAAACTTTATACATTTAATCTTTTTTTATGTCATTTCGATTTACTCTCTCAAAACGGTATCTCATCTAGATAGAACTATTTAGATGAAAGGTGTAATACATCGAAACTAGCCAGTTGAGTTCAATTCTTGAGGGAAAATGGGTTATATTTAATAGCTCGATTATTAATGTTCACTACAAAAATATGATGAAATTCTAATGGAAGATTCTAATAGAAATATATTCCAGTAATTTCAACGACAATTCCAATACTATTATTTCAATTGGGGTTTTTCAATGGATTCCAACGGAAATTCCAACAAAAATATTCTGTTAGAATGAGTTATCCAATGGAATTTCTGTTGGATTTTGACAATTCCAACAGTACATTTTCCAACGGTTGAAATATAGGTGAAAATAAAAATTCCAACAGAAATTCCTATAGTAAAAAATCGGAATGTTCAAATTCAATGTAAATTCCAATAGAAAATTCATTCCAACGGAATAATTACGTTAGAATTTTTGTTGGAATCATTCTAACGGAGGCTATACCATTGGAATATCCATTTAAATTTTCATTAGAATATATTACCGTAGGATTTTTTGTTGGAATATGACATTTTTTTTTGTAGTGATTAATAAATGGTTCTACGAGTTCTTCTTTTTCCGTTGATATAGCCATATTAGGATATACCGGTTCAAGTACTTATCACTCGACCGAGAGGGCGAGTCGAACCGTTCGCATGTCGACACCCTTAAGTCGACATCCCGACATTCGACGTTTCTCTACGTATAACCTAAGTGAGGAAGCCGGTTCACTAAAAGTCGACATCTTGCATAGTCGACTCCCAAAAGTCGACCTCTACCAAGAAGATGAGCAAGCGTAGCCTCCAAATACACTCATGTGGATCATAAGTCGACCTCCTGATGCTCGAGGTCGACTCCTTGCGCCTCGAGTACCAAAACGTTCTGACGACTCGGGACACTTGCAGTGTCTCTTAACAGGTCCCCTGAATGGAGGAAAATCTTTATTAGATAAGGAGGAATCTTGAGCTGACTAGGAGGAGAAGGGAGACGAACCGACCAGGGCATTTTGGGTACTTCAAGTAGGTATTTGTCTCTATATAAAAGGACTGAGGTAACCCTAAAACCTAACATCTATTCATTCTATACACTTCTCCTTCCTCTTCCTGCTGCTGCAGATCTCTCATCTCTTTCACATACTGACTTGAGCGTCGGAGGCTCTACGCTGGAAACACCTCCGGCGTTGAGTTCTTGCAGGTGTTTGTTGCGGTCTAGAGGTGATTTGGAGGCGGTTCAAAGAGATCGGAGCTCACAACCACCGGTTTATCTCAGATCTGAAGTAGACCCATCATCCGTGATATAAATTAACTAAAGAACCGTGTATACGTAATATACATAAAATTATATTTATATTAAATATCCTTTTGAACATTTTATACCACAATTCAAAATCATCTAAATAAAAGCTTATTTTGTACAACCTATGAATTAAACCTTTTAAACTAAGTAGGAAGACACCGTAAAATCAGAGGCTTCACTCAATTGGCTGCCCTTTGTGGTGTTGTTCGGTTCTATTGGTGTGGGTACTGTTTTGTGTATGTCCATTTCATGGGCAAAACCGAACTTTTTTTTTTTTTTCTTCTTCTTCTGTAAAAGCGATGTTTAACAATATCCCAATTTTAACGGGCATGTCTTACTTCGATTTCAACATCACAAAAAAATCAATTAATTCGGTCTTGGTCAGTTTGACCCTTCCTTTTTGAGGTTTGGTTTAAATATTGTTAATCACAATATGTGAACTTAATATAACCTTAAATAAGATTAAACCATAATATTCAAGTTTTTGGCCTTCATCTAGTCTCCTTTTTCCACCACCAATTATAGTCCGAAATTTTTTTATAATAAAATAAACTTACAGAGTGGTTTGAAAATCCTATGACAAACCATGTTTGATGTTTGATTTAACTCTCGCTAAAATATTGTGTATGAGGCCATCTCCAACCGAATACTTCATACTCAAACCCATTTTGCAGTAACTATCCCATTTTGCAGTAATTCATCTCCAATCGAAAAACCCATTATCCAACTCAAAAGAATATTCTCGGAATATTCTCTTTTACATCAACTTTTACAACTTTTCAATACTACCTATATATTTTACAATTTTACAAATTAAACCACACTATTATTTTCAATTCAATTTGTACTTTATGTAATAAATTTATTATAAGGTTATAATCATATACATAATAAAATCGAATAAATAAATAGTCATTAAAAATTAAAATTTTAAATTACAACACAAAATATAATATTAAAAATTACAACGCACAAAAATTACAACGCAAATTAAAAATTACAACACACAAGATAAAATTAAAAATTACAACGCACATTAAAAAATAAAAATAAAATTAAAAATTAAAAATTAAAACGCACAAAATGAGAAATCAAATTTTTGCTAGTTATATATTTTATTATGAGACAATAAAAAATGAAAAAACCAATGCAAAATATGTATCAAAATACATACTAAAATATATAATAGTATAAAACATACAAAATAAAATACATAGAAAATCTTATAAGTAAATATATGATACTATAAAACATAAAAAGTACTATATATAATTGTATTATGTATATGGGTAGATGTAAAAATTACTAAACAATGCATAGGAATATATACTCTACATTTCGCGAAACACAGATGTAGAAAAGGAAAAAAACTTAAAAAAAAAAAATAGCCAATTATATACTAAAATAAAAGAACATCAGACTGAAGGACCATATTGAAAAGATTTTAATTTTTTTGCGTTCATCAACAGTAAAACGCAAATTTGCGTTGGGAGGAGAGAGAAAATGACCAAATACGCATTTTGCGTTTGAGTTTGCAGATCGGTTGGAGAAAAATATTCCATCTCAAGATGCCTTTGCGCACCGGTTGGAGAAGGTCTGAGTGGATTGATATGTTTTTAATGTTAATCAATTTAATCCAAATCAATCTCGGATCCATCTTTTGAGATCTCGTGCTCGATTTAGGCCAATAGGCCTATTTTTTGTTGCTTATTTATCTAGTTACAGTTTAGGTGCTCGAGCTCCAGCTTTTTTCTCAAAAGCTGGCGTTATAGTTTGGACTTAGAGATGCCTACTTTAGTCCTAATCATCAAGTATGTTAAATTGGATAATTCAAAAAAAGTTGACCTTGAGTGATTGAAATGAAATATTATCAATTACCAAGTCGATTTAAAAAATCAAAAACCAAAAAAAAAAAAGGAAAAAAAAATGAATGAATCAAGATGTCGAATCTGCAACTGATTAATAATATGATTTGATGATGGACGTTAGGTTTTTTCCAATAAATCTTATATCATTACAATCAAATGATTACCAAGACTAAAGGTGCCAAACCATGAACTCCAAACTTAATTAGGTCACGATGTAATTGGTTGAAGTTGATTTATTGTGACCTATCTTTAATGAAGTTACAATATATTCAAAACAAGTCGTGAGATGATTGTGGGCTTCATTCATATGTCCTTTGATGTGTCGGTGAACTCTGAGAAATGAAATTTAAATTATAAAATGCAAACTTATTGTTAGAATAATTTATATTTACATAAATAGAATAACGGTTAGAATATTTAATTACATTCTTTTACGATTCTTGAAAATTTATTAACATTGTCCACATGAAAGTAATCTAAAGTTAATGAATGCTGAAGGAGAAAGATACACATATATATATGTGGGGTGGAGTTTATCCAAATTAATTAGTAATTACAATGTCATATTAGGAGCCGTAATGGAATTGGAAATGATATTAATTGTTTGGTACAGTATGAATTGGAAATTATATTAGGAGCCCACTTCAATTCTGCAGTTAGTGGTAGAAAGGAGTAGTCTTCATCACTTTTTGTGATCATTAACCTAACTAGTTTTCTGGGTCTTTTCATTGAATCTATTTAAGTTGTTTCTGTTATGATCCCATTAATGGAAATATAGTTTCTGTGGATTGAATAAGAAAGATACATAGAGATACAATTAGGTCACTACCACCTAAAGCAAGTAGTTTCCGTCATCATTAGGGATTATTAGAGCCCATTAACTTAGTTAAACATGTTAGTCTGCTATACTAAATTCTTATTTAAGATGTATCATTAGGAATCTTCACATCAAGTTTTTTTTTTTTTTTTTTTTATTAAAGAAACTCATTTTCATTGCAAATAAAATCCTAAAAAATAAGTGCCATTACAAAAATAGAGGTGAAATAAAATTGGAGAATATCTAAATCTTCGTACAGATTTTGGTGAAATAGAAAAATCAGCAAGCAAAGACAAAATGAGCCAACCAGGCCTACCAAACATAAGTGATAACTGATAATTCATCATAACATTTAGCATTTTATTATACATCAGTACATCATTCGTGTAAAATGAAGTCAATGTGTGAGTCGATTGAACAAAACACAACAGCAAAAACAATAAGGGAAAAATTTTAGGGATCGGTTCTCGCATAAGGCATCGTATCATAAATATTTCTTTTTATTTTGGGATGGCTTGACGACCTCTTCCAAATATAGGTAAAAGCCTTGTCTCATGAGCGTGACGTTACCAAGGAAAATCGAATCTCGACCAGTCGAAATAGTACACTGCACGAAGCACTTGTAGCATAAATTGCAATTTTGATACGACTAGGACAAACACAACTTCAAGCAAGAATTCACAGTTGAGCATGAAATAGTAGTAAAAACATTCTCTGGTAGAAAAAATAAAAATAAAAATAAATATGGGTGCACTAATATTTTTCATAATAGTATCAGTATCTTATATGGATGTGAAAATAAATGAATCCTGGCGATGGAACTCTAATCAGAAAAAGGGAAAACAAAAATTGTGCTTTTTTTCTCTTGTTAAGTGTTGACGTACTTTTATATATCGTGAATGAGTAACAAGACATGTGCAGAGTTTTTAACTGCCTTCTGAAAAATAATAAACTGAAGCTCACATTCGTAATCAAACCCTAAGATATTGACATCCCCCTCACTCGTTGATTTAGCATTTAACTTATATGAGCAATGAAAATGCTTGCTTTTCAATTTGAAAGTTTTTCTAACAGCATGACTTGGTGAATTAAAATGAAGATTAAATAAAAGGTAAAGGACAACGCACAAGCATAAACAATCATCATGGCCTCATCATGGATTGACTTAAACAAAGTTGTACATGAATTTGTCTGAACTTCTCCTTAAGCTTTTCTACCTGCAAACAGAAATCATATCACTTAAAAATAGCAAGATTAAAAAAAAGGGAAAAAACAAATAATCACAATTAACCCCCGAAAAAAGAGGGAAAAAAATATACCCGTTTGAGCTCAATTTCTGTTTCACGCTTTCTCTGTCCAAGTGAATGTCGCATGGTAGTGATATCAAACACATTATCTACATCTTCAAATGCAGAGTCCAAATCTTCACGGAGAAGTGCAGGCAACTTGTCAACAACAGGCATAAGCAGAAAACAGTTGAACTGCAAAATGAAAACGAATAGAAATCATAAATATGGAAGATTAATCACATCATCACTTCTTTTACTTATGCCACATCAAATGTTTTCCCATCAAATAGCACGCCTGCAGGCATTCTAAGCACGTCGACACTGCAATGGTGGACTATCTTATGAAACCTAATTTATTAGAAATAGAAAAAAGACTATTATCTTTTAGTGAACATGAACTCATAAAAAAGATATATAATTGTCAAGGGGATATTTAATTATCAAAGATCTTTAGNGTGGATGCAAGGAAATACTCTCGAATCCCATGAAATATTTGTTGAACCAGAGCATAAACGATCCTTTCAGAGGAAGGTGCCAGCCTCCTATTCCACAATGTGCTATCCAAAAGATCGGCTAGCCTTGTCTCGGTTGTTGAAGTACTGCCAGTTGATTCATTACCTGAAGATAAGTTATTGAGTTTTACTTCTACCCTTGACTTAACCTCTTGCTTCTCGTTGCCTGCAAGACCTGACGACAACTCTGGAGAAAGACTGGACGAGTTAAATCCAACTGTAGAGTGTTCTGACCCAGCAAATGAATCCAAGAACTGGCGTAATCCAGCTCTGTTCTGCAATGTAATGCATGGTCATAGAAAAAGAAAGAAAAAGATCATCACATAATCAGGTACCCTTCTTTTCACAGATAAATTGGGCACACACTGTATTATTCTATTTATCCATGGCCAATAAATAGATAAAATTACCATATTGTTTTCTGATACATATTTGTGATTCCCGGAAATGCTTGGGAAAGGGACCAACTAAATGAAAATATAAAAATGAATTAATTATTGCTCTTTACCTACCTTATTGTGAAGAGACCACGAAACATAGCGAGTAGTGCTCACTAAATCCTCCATACACCTGAAAGTTCAATTGCCAGAAAATTGTGAGATCAAATAGAAGCCATAAGAGTGTCAGAAGCATCAACAGAGTAAGAAACCAAGAACAATCTGTTTTCAAGAATGCTACTAAGAGAAAAATACATTCATTGATTAAATAGTGAAGGTTGGAAAGTTCTGCCAATTTCAGCCTTTAAGGATAGGACAATATGTTGGAAAAGATCGAATAGTTTGGTAAATTAACTCAACTCTTTGATTATCTTAAAAAAAACATGAAAAGGAAAAAAAAGGATTAACTACATTCAGGTATTTATAGAGAAGTAGGAAAAGTTTAGCATATACAAACTTAATCAGGACACCACAAAAANCTTCATATGAAACCAAGCAAACGTGAAAAACAAAAAGAAAGAGATTCATTTAGTTCTTCTTCAGCATGATTGCTTGAACTTCAGGGATTAAAAGTTTTCAAAATCATAAATAGCATGGTATCTTCATTTTTCTTGCTTGTAATTCTGTAAAACAAATTCCAATAACCCACTGTCACTTTCACGACAGCAGCACTTCAAAGCCAAGGTACAAGGGCAGCTTCTTATGTTGGAGTAAACAATTAATCAGCTAGTCCTTAAAATTTTACATACCCAATGAACGAGTTGAATTGCTGATAAAAGAGAGTAAAGAATATACAAAATGATTACCAGAAAAACAATGTGCATCAAAGAGGTCAGAAAAATTAAAGGCAGTTATACTAACTTTTCACGGCATGACCGTTCAGTTGATTCAGCAAAGTTGTTAAAGGCAGAGGTGACGCGCTTCAGAAAAACGTCATGGCCACTAAGATATTCACCATCTTTCTGTTGACAATAACTCAAAAGCATAAATAACATTAATCAGTGATATCACAAAACACATCAGTTTGCTCGAGTAATAAATATCATTGGATCATAAGTGCTGGACCAAATACTTTTTACAACCATAATCCAACCGAATTGAGTTCAAAAGGTGACTAGTCAATAGAATATTTTACCTGGAGAAGGTAAACAGAGATTGGGAGCAGTCTCTTTAGAATATGAAGCAGTCTGGCACCCAACTGGCATCACAAAAACAAGAAACTGAGATAAACTTAGATACATCAGTGGTGAAATATTCTGAACATGCACAATTGCATTTAGAACAACTAATCTAAGATGATGAGCTCAAAGCTTGACCCAATTGCCAATCAGAGTGAACCAATAATTGTTCAGTGATATTATAACTGATTGTATATTTAACCATAATACGATTTTGACAAATGTCCTGCACTTGATAATTCTGACAAAATACCTACGGTACAGACCAAGTAGGAACATTTGACACTAACAAATTGTTCGGAGTAAGGAAAAGGCTGAAATTAGGGAAAAATACAAATATGAAATGTCCAATCCCTTTCAGTCCCTCATAATAACCCCCATCACTGGTAAACCATAGACAGCCAGCATTATAGCCAACAGGCTGCAATAAATACTAGGCATTTTTGTCATGTTATTAGTTGATGAAGCTGTGGGATGTAAAGTATACATCGGGATGTAAGTACATCAAATCTAATCCGGTTCTCTTTTAGAATCCAAATACTAAACTAGGTTCCAGCTTCTGAATTTCCAGTTTTATCATATTAGGATGAGCCACATTTAGGTTAATATATAAGAAATAGAAGGCTGAAAGGTAATAGGAACATCCAGCCTGTCACCTGATGTAGAAAAGGCTCAAAAGTGTCACGAGCCTTTGCAACAGCAATTACACATGAAGTCCTGAATTCAAAATATGAAATGTAAGTAAAGTAAATTGCAAGAATTGCCATATACTTAAATTTAGATTATGGATTAAGAATAAAAATCTCAGTAATACCTGGAGTAGTTTGTTCCATCATGGATGTCCTCAACTCCACACGCATTTACAATTTCTTCACGTGTAATGGGAGGGCATTTGATTCCCCCGACAACAAAACGGAACTCAGCCATTGCACGATGATACTGAGCACCTCCATAAAGGCGCATGCCTGCATTCTACACAACAGAGAAAACAAGAACAATAAGAAACCTGAATAAAACTAGATAAGTTACACAAGGATAATTGCCACTATCTAAACTGCACAATGTTATCATGAATTTATCAGAAGCTAGAAAATGAAAGGAAATTTATAAGGTGGTCGGGAAGTAGGACGGTGATACATTTTTTAGTTTAAACTGAATATGCTGACTAATATTTCATAGAAACATGGTTTGAGAAACAATATATAAATGTGAGCATCAAATGCTTCAACTTTTTCACCACGTAACATGCTCAGAAACAGGAACATACAGGTATTAACTTCTGTGGAAATTGAAGACCATCAGTACCAATAAATGTACCGCCATTAACCCTCTCATCTTGCAGTGTTTCCCCTGCAAAGAGTATATGATCCTGCATTAGTACGTAGGTAGAGCCAGATCATGAAGAGAGGTGGCAAATGTGCTCATACTTAATTCAAAAGAGTTTAAAGCGGCATCTTAACCCTCGAAATGGAAACTGCAACAATGAATTCTTCGATGAGATGTAAAAAGCAAATGGAAATGGTCTAACTAGAATCTAAACAACTGTGAGTAATCTACTTGAACTGTAGTCTGTAAGTAATAAAATTAGTCTTTCATGTGTTAAAACTGTTGGGTGGCAAGAACTTACCGAATTTTTCTGGAGGTGCCACAACAGTCCCTTTCAACAGAAGGGATAACTGAGGAACATCAATAACCTTAATCAGATTGGTTGCTTAAGCAAACAAGTTGACAGTCTTTAACCCAATGAGACTAAAAACAACAGGATTTGGTGACTGCCTAGAAATTTATTAACAGGACAAACATACCAGTATTATGCCATATAATTTAAGTAACCATAGTCTGAAAAAATCATCCTAGCCATTAAAACCACAAGATAAATATTGACCTTGGTCAAGAACAGATCATTGAAAACTCTTCCTTTCTCTTTCATCTTTGCTTCATCTAAAGTGCTGCGAGAAAGACCAAAACACATGTCAACTGAGAACACGGAACTACGGAAGTACCGAGCAACTCGTCGACTTAACGACAAAAGAACATCTCGAACCTGAGTTCCAGATTTATTTCATTCAACTTCCTTGTTGTTGTACGATACTCTTTTTCAAGAAGCGGAATGATCATTGGTACACTGTCCATATACCTTTGAGAAGAAATATATCACAAACATCCAGCCATTGCATTAATGAGCAATCACAGAAGGGATACAACATTACAGTAAAATACAACTTAGAAGAACCTTTTCCGCAACAACTCTTCCAGGAATATCTTAAGCCTGCTGACACCTATTCGGCTCCTCTCCTGTTGTGAAAGTGATCTACCTAACTTCTCTTCTAGAGCTGCTATATCTTCCATCTCTCGTAATGCTACAGCCTGACATAAGAGGATTCAATGTAATCATGCTGTTAGTCCGTTTTGAATGTTGGCATGGATAGCACCATAAGGGCAATGTCACTTTGTTAAAAAGAATTAATCCCGAACATGGCTCAGATAGCGTTAACCAAATGATCCAGGGAGAGAGAGAGAGAGAGCAACGCTATTAGGAGGATTAAATGAATGCAAAGCAAAGGAGAAACAGACACACACACACAGAGATAGAGAGGCTAAGAAAGAAAGAAGAAAAGCGAGTAATAAAAGGAAGTTGTGAAGCAAGAGCAAAAGGATTCATGAAAACATCATTAGAAAAGAAAATCATGTCTACCAACCATGTGAATGATGTAGTTCTGTCATCTGTGATAGGTTACGTTCACAATTTTAAAAGAGAAATAAGTCATACTAGTTCAATTACTCATGTCACTAGTGTTAGATTATACATCAGATACCACAGTAGTCTTAAGCAATGCTTCTCTCTTGAGAAACTGGTTATGGAAAATAATGCAGCTCAAAAAGGGGGAAATAAAAATCTAACCTGTTTGAACTCGTCATTAGATCTGTACACTGATTCATGTTCAGATCCAACTCTTCCAGAAGGGACAGAAGTGAAAAAAGGTGAATCACCTAACATAAATCCATCAAGTGTGCTTGAAGGCGGTGACAGAAAAACCTCTACATCTGAAGCTCGTGCAAACTGAGGAATCTTTGTATCTAGCTTTGTTGAGACGATTATGGTCCTCGAAAGTTCAGGATCAATCTATATGGAAGCACAAAATGAAATTGATAAACAGTCAAATCTTTGAAAGCTTTCAATTAGGACATGAGATTGCAGTCAAGAAGATCTAGAAATCTGTATCTTTTAAAATGTAGTTTCCACAATATCAATCAAGTTCAATGAGATCTCCGATATATGAGTGGATAAAAATGGGTCATTCCACATATGTTTCTAAGGATGTAAGATGTAGCCAACATTCTCAACCCTGAAGTTTTGCCTCCACAAACAGAATCCACATTCCACAAGTAAAGCTACTCAAGAGGATTACATGCCCTTCTCGACGTCTCACCAGACACCAGACAAGGCAAAAAACTAGCAACAATATTTGACTTCAAAACATGCTCAATATGAATTTGATTGGCATGTCACAAACAAAGTGTTCGTTAGATCATTGTGTTTGTTCAGAAAAGAGAGTTACTACAGCTGCTAAGACCCATGAATTCAACAAAGGCCAGCAAAACGGTTACAAGCAGACCTACAGGTGATTTCCAGAACTAACTGAACTGTTCCAGGGGGTAAGTCAAGGTGAAGGTCCTCCCTTTCACACCAAAATTATAAATTGCAGCTGTGTTGAAGATAAACTAGATAGAAATTCCACGTCATCCCACAAAAATCCCCAATCATAGCAGAGTAAATTTTACATCAAAAATTATATTTTATAGATGCACGGACATCTCGACATGGATTTGCATGCATGACTGTTTCTTGGAATTAACAACTGGTAGGGAAGAGAGAGAGAGAGAGAGAGTCATACTTGCATCACTACCCTCCTAGTTGTGGCGTTACTCCAGTCACTGCAATCTTCAAGGCATAATATGATGAATTCCTTATGCTGCATTTTAGCCCGCACTAATGACTCCACAGCACGAGCTTGCATCTGCCACATGTAGCTTATCGACATTCAGCCAAGACACATTAAGTGCACTTGTGATGGAAAAAATAACCTTAACTGAAATTGGTAATTTACCTGCAGGGCACGGTTTTTTCTAGCTGGAGCAGGGGCAACAAGTCCAGGTGTGTCAATTATGGTGAGGTTAGGACAGTGCTTGTACTCAATTCTGATTATTATTTCTTTTGACGAAAATTGACAAGATTCTCTCTCCAGCCTCATATTTTCAGATTCAATATAAGCCTACATGAATTGAAGAATGTGAGCCACTGTCGTAAGGATGATCTCACTCACAAGGTTTCACAGATCATAAATTATTCTGATGAGCAACATAAGAAAGGGCCTCCAAGTGAGCTAAGCTCTCATGAAGGCATTTCACGGAGCTCAATGTTACATAATTCAGAAGCTAGCATGTAAAATGGCAATTATATGAACGCACAACTGCAGCAACAAACGGTATAGAGAAGAAACACAGTGAAATGCATAAGCTTGTTGAGTGTGAATCATTGCAGCCATAAACAAATAGTATTTACAGAATCATCCAGTCGATAATGCCAATTGCTAAAAGCCTAAATGCAACTTAAGATATGGGTTTAATAGTTACATATACTATCATTTCATGAAACATTTTGTACTTCTTGGAACCATTACATTCTTGATTTCCTTGACTAGGAACAAAATTATAGGATGAAAATGAGGAGATGTACAAGTCATTACAGATCAGTTCATAATGACAAAATAAATTTAACCCTCAGAACATTTTTTCAGATGCCACAGCGTTCTTTATGCAATCTTGTCTCCAGAATACAACACTTACTGTCCATCCTTTTAGAACTACCAATCGACAGGCGAACGAAAATTAGAAAGCGTGCAATTTGCAAATAGAACCTGGATTTCCTGGAGTGACTTTTCCTGTGGGACCGACGGGTCGGACTCCGACAGCAGGTGGCATAGAGGGGCGTCACACTCGGGGTTGAACTTCATGTGAAGGGTAATCGGGCGGCGGGTCTTGGTGCCGCCGCCAACGTGGTTGAACTGGAAGCCCATCAGCGCCTCCACGAGGGCGCTCTTCCCGTCGGTCTGGTGGCCGACCACCAGCACCGCCGGCGCGTCGAACGGCGTCGAGAATTCCTGCGCCAGGCCGTGCAGCTCGTCGTACGCCTCGTAGAGCTTCCATTGCCTCCCCTCCGTTCCCGCCAGCGGCACGCCGCCGTCAGATTGTTGTTTGGTAGGCTCAGGTTCCGCCATTATCAAGTGTAAAGCAGGTGGGATGAGAGAGAGGGAGAGGGGAGTGTGTGACTCTGAAGGTTTGGTTATCGGAAAGTGGTTTTGGAGTTTTTGAAATATTTGTGGAATTTTGTGGAATTTTGGACCCTGGCGCGCTCCCTTTCCAAAATTAGGGATTAAAAGTAATAATGTGACAGTGAACTTTGCACATAAAAAATAAAAATAATACTAATAAATAAGGGTGAAGAATTTCTAGTTTAAATTAGGTTGTTGAAAACATTTAATAAATATACGCATCCAGTCACTGGTAATAATAATAAATAATAAGAATTAAAAAATAATATTGATTGTTATAAAATAGTTTTGAATATTATTATTAATTTATTTAATTTTATTTATAATTTATATTAGTTTAATATATAATTTATATGTTTATTTCACGCATTATAAAATTATTGTCGTTTTAGATTTCTTGTTCAGAATTAAGAAACATGAAAATTTAGCATATGCAAACTTATCAATAAATAATACTCACAAAAGTACTTTTGTCTATCTTTCCTTACTCATACTTTATTACAATATATTATTTCGATTCCTTAATAATTGATGGTAAAACTGAATGTAGTGTATATTATTTTAACGTTATAAATTTTTCGAATTTGTAATTACATCAATATTTTATATTTTATAATTTATCATAATATATAGTATAAATATTTTTTAAATTTTACAGGCAAATGCATTAAAGCACGTCGGCAAGCTCGAGTCTAATTGGGAAGAGTCGTACTGGGTGAGAGGAATTTGCAAGAGGCGCCTACGAGCTGAGGGATTCTTTGGGGAAGCTTCTGCCTAGAACATGGAATGTGGCACATCTCAATAAAGATTATGCTTAAAGTTTGGATAGTTCGCTTTTACCTACTCGGTTTACTTTTTATTCAGACAATTCGTCTCGTTCATCAATAAAGTTCAGCTCCTTTTTGCCAAGTTTGGTGCAAATCTAACTTTTAATTTTAAGTATTTATTAAGTGGCAGAACCACGAGCAGATAAGCTTGGGGTCCAAAGTTAATTAGCATAACCTCAAGTTATTAGCTCGATGGGCCAAGTTTCCAAGGTTAAGGGGTAGAACACTGAGCATATGAGCTCAGGGGTCCAGGGACATATGGAAGAACCTCGAGTGGTTAGCTCGAGGGAAAATATATGTGTGAAGGGTTATAACCATAAGTAGGTGAGCTCGAGGGTCTAAAGTTAATTGGCAGAACCTATAGTGGTTAGCGCGAGGGCCAAGTATCTGTCCAAGGATAGCTGGCAAAACCTTGAGTGTTTAGCTTGAGAGCCAAGCATTTATTAAAGAAGGTAGAACCTCGAGCAGGTAGCTCGAGGGCCTTAAGTTTGCGATGTACTTAAAAGTGGTGTATTGCCTCAAGTAGCGAGAGCCCGGAGCAGGTAGTTCGGGTGCCAAAGAGGTTAAATTATTTAAAGTAGGCAAGAGCCTAGAGTAGGTAGTTCAGGGGCCCGAATGATTAAGTGTTAAAGTCTTTCAAATGGCAGGACCCAAAGCAAGTAGCTCGTGTGCCTAAGTGTTTAAATTACTAAGATACGAGCAAACAGCTTGAAGGCCGATTATAAAACTCAGCGATGTTTTCAAAAAAGTAAAACATGCAGTTCATAAGTAAAGACAGAGTAAAAGATGAAAAAGGTCTCTTCATTTCATAAAGAGATAAGTCATTTAAGAAAATTTCAATAACTACTCTTACAAAAGTTCAAAAGACAAAAAGACTTAATGGTCTAAGGAGGAGTTGAGGAGGTCTGTTCCTCGGTGGGCTTCTCTTGATTAAAGTGGAGGTCAACCATCTTCAAGGCCTCGACGAATGCTGGTTTCCACTAAGGATGGTCACGGGGCTCTTTAGAGTTGTCTTCCTAGCCGTCAGGAATAGGTATACCCTGGTATAGGGCATCATCATCGAACTCGGAGGTATAACCACCTGCAACAGCTTGAGCCCGAGTCCGGTCAGCTGCGAGGACGAAGTACTGCTTGGCTACGGGCAAGAGCCAATGGAGGAACTACATAGTTCTTTTATCATTAAGGAACTCCATAGACGAAGTACTTTTGTCTATCTTCCCTTACTCATGTCATACTTTATTACAATATATTATTTCGATTCCTAAATAAGTGATGGTAAAATTGAAAATTTGTGACAAATATTATAGACCAACATTTAATTTAAAAAGATTGTAGTTTATATTATTGTAACATTATAAACTTTTCAAATTTTGTAATTACATCAATATTTTATTTTTCATAATTTATCATAATATATAGTATAAATATTTTTCAAAAATGTTTCAAAATTTAATGTTACAAAATTTATATTAACTGAATTTTTACAGGCGGATGCATTAAAGCACGTCGGCAAACTCGAGTCTAATTGTAAAGGGTCGTACGTGGTTGAGAGGAATTTGCAGGAGGCGCCTACGAGCTGAGGGATTCTTAGAGGAAGCTTCTGCCTAGAACATGGAATGTGACACACTCAAGAAGTATTATGCTTAAAGTTTTGATAGTTCGCTTTTACCTACTCAGTTTACTTATAAGTTTATTTAGACAGTCCGTCTCGTTCATCAATAAAGTTGAGCTCCTTTTTGCCAAGTTTAGCGCAAATCTAAGTTTAAAGTTTATGTATTATTTATTAAGTGGCAGAACCCCGAGCAGATAAGCTCGGGGTACAAAGTTAATTGGCAGAACCTCGAGTGGTTAGCTCGGGGACTAAGTTTCCAAGGTTACCGTTGACACTTAAAGGCGTATTGAAATGGACGAAAAATAGGCATGAGGGGCAAGTTGGCAAACCAAAATGAAGAACGCGCTTGCGACATCTGTTACTTTATTTGGAATGCTCAGAGCATGTTAATGAAATTCAGCCCCCAGAGCTCGTCATTCGAAAGATCCAGACTCATGTCTACAGAACCATATTCGCATTGTACCCGAATGTGCTTACCGACCTCGAAAAAAAGACCTGTGGAGCATGCTAGACAAGCAGAGCATCGCGTTTGGTTTGCGCAAGCGAGGACCTATCACGTCCATCAGAGCCTACTGCCTTCCAAAGTTTCGCGCCTGCAAGAAGCATCCTACCGCACCCAAGACAATCACCGCGCATGCGACGCGCACCTAGCTGACCGCCCGCGTCAGGCACTGCGCCGGCGATGCACACGTCGCCCACGCCCATGATGGACATCGCATTCGCTACGTGCTAAGTGTATTTTGTTTTGAGACTTGAGTGAGCAACCAACCTATGGTTGACCTCTTAGACATTTGATCCACGAATAGGGAGCCGAGCATGTAACTGTCCACTACGCTTTTGTATGTCGTGCGACAGTCTCTTTACCTTCAGTTTTAATTTATAAATTTATATATACTGATAAAAAATAAAAAATAAAAAATTATGAAGTCTTCATCATTGTCAACAAATTATGAAGTCTTCATCATTGTCAACAAAACAAAGGATTCTCTCCGGTCCTTGAAATGCATCCTTTATGTATCTAAGTTAAAGCTACAGGGCATTTTTAGTATACTATCATTCACATCATAATTTTTTGCCAAACACGTTGGCCAAAATCCACTGAAAATTGGGCACAGAACAATTTTGGGTTTCAGATTGGAGCAAAGTAGCACGTTTTGTGTCTCATTTTACAATTAGCTAAAAGTGGGTTGAATTGCTAAAAACTAAGAGCATGTTTGTTTATGGAATTTTTCAAAAAAATTACAACATTTTAACTCAATTATTTTTTTTAACTCAACTTTAACTCAACCCCACTATCATCAAAATTATCAATATAATTAAATAATATCAATCAATCATTCATACACACCACATCAACCTTAATTCACTATTCATCCACTCACATTATTTTAACTAACCATCACTTAAAATTTCTCTCTCTCTCTCTTACTTTTATATCAAATCAATTTTAATTATTTTATTTTAAATATTATTTTAATATACCCACTAACAACTAATCATACTACCTTTTTCAAAATTAACCAAAGCAATCAAAATATTCAAAGAAAACTAAAATTTTTTATAAACAAACATGCTCTAAAATTCGTGATTTAAATTGCAACTAAACCTATCTTTCACCGCTACCAATTTACCACAAGTATTGTACTATTTCTATATCAAATAATGATATAATATAATTCATAACAATGTATTGCAATTGAAAATAATTTATATTTTTTCCATTGAAATATATGTTTTTTGTTTTAAGTAATGTATATATCCGTCCAACCGCACACTATTCTTTCACCTTCAAGTTATTTTGCCATCTTTTTTCATTGAGAGAAACAACCGCATGAACTCCCTACTACTCAGTTAACCACACCATACAAAGCTCAACGTATCCAAACATGATTTAGACTCCACTCAGTTAACAAACAATGCAGCTTATTCAAACACAAACAAGACTACATACAAAAGAATCATCCTTGCTTCACAATGTCATCACACCCCGAAAAAAATATCCAAAAAAAAATCACAACCCGAAAAGTAACTCCAAAACAATCATAACTTAACCGCGACCCGATCTCTCAACAGAGCTTCGGCGGCCCTCCTTCCCGAAACCAACGCCCCATCGAAAGTCGAGCTCGTCATATAATCCCCACACAGGTACAAATTCCGACCCGCTTTCGGTTCCTTCATTAGGTCCGTGGGCGGGCACTGGTTGGGCTGGGCATACCCGACCCGATACGTCGTCAGGTGCCTCCACGACCCGACAAAACCCGACCCGAACCAACCCGAAAGCTCGTCCACAACCCGTCTAACCAACTCACCATCTTCCACACTATCATAAGTCCCGATTAGAGAAATCGACACCAAGCCTTTACCTGGCGGGGCGTAAGTGGGGGTCACATTAGTCGCGAAGAACATGTTGTTCACGATCCCATGACCCGACCCGTTTAGGAACAAAACCGGGTCGTTCACTGGCACCTTATTGGAATCCATTGAGAAGTAAAGGCATACCGTGCTACGGATTGGGCCCTTGGCCCGGCCCGTGTTCATTTTTATTCCTGACAAAATTTTATTGGCTTCGAATTCTTCCATGGCCAGTATCACTCCGTGATCGCCCTTGAAACTTTCTCCGCTTTCTAATTTTACGATGGAGTCCAAATCGATCGAGGCTACCTTCGAGTTTAGCCTGATCGAGCTAGGGTTCAGTTTGGCCGCCAATTGTTCGGGAATTGCGGATATGCCGTTCCTCGGGAGGGTGTTGTCTCCTAGGGCAAGGCATTTGAAGACGAAATTGAAGAGTCGGGAGGTGGTGTTGAGATCCGGGTCGAAGAAAATCCCGCCGAAAAACGGACGGAAAAATCGGTCCAGTATTGAATCTGAGAAACCGATTCTCCTCAGGAGCTCAATCGTTGTGACCTCGTCGGGACAAGTCAGGATCTCGTGGTCTGACCGGGTCAGGAGCTTAATTCGGGTCAGCCCAATCAGGAGCTTGTCGGCGACGGTGCCGATGGGGTTTGTTAGGGACTGGAGAGCATCGGGGAAGTGACGCAGGGGATCCGCCACGGTGTGGAAACCGCCGCCGTAGAAAACTCTGGCGCCGGAGTAGAACCTCTGGAGGTCGAGCGCGGTGTAGTCGAGAAGCTTCTGGGCCTCGGGGTAGGCCGTGATGAAGATCTGGAAGCCGCGGTCGAGGGTGAAGCCGTCGACAAAGTCCGTGCGGACGCGGCCGCCGACGGCGTCGGAGGCCTCGAGGAGGACGAAAGGGATGTTCTCGGTTTGGAGACGGATGGCGGCGGCTAAGCCGGCCAAGCCGGCGCCGACGACGATGGCGCCGGTTTTGTTGAATGGTTGGGGAGAAGATGGGTTGTCTCTGGATGTGGAGGAGTCCAGGGAGATTTGCTGTGAGGTTGCATTGGGTGGTAAGAGAGAATATGATTTTTTGAAACGGGGAGAAGAAAAGGAAGAGGTTGAAGAAGGAAGGGGGGAAACGAGTGCTGCGAGCGACATTTCTGAGGATTTTCTGATCCGAAGCGTACATTATCCACATGTTAAAATAAATAAGAACTAAAAAAAAAAATAAAAAAATAAGAACTTGTTATAAAACTAGAGAATTGATACTATAGAGAATAGATAAACTGTATTTTTTTCGGTGTGTTTTTCATTATAACTGAAGTCCCTATTTATAGAAAAACTTCTGATGGTACAATCGTAATAATACAATTATATCAGGGACAAAATAGTCATTCACATATATTAAAAAATTCCTCACGCGGTGCGCATACACCTTTACAACACTCCCCCTTGAATGACTATTTTAGTGGAGTATTCCCTTTGAAATTACCACTATTTACTGTGCGTTTATGCTGCCTCGGTAAAAATCTTATCTGGAAAAACCCTGTGGGAAAAAACCGAGATAAGGAAAAAAGAGTACAGCCGCACATACTCCCCCTCGAGTTATTATCTATGCAAATCCCGAAGATGTCTCATTCCAATATTGTGCACATGCTTTCGAAACATTGTAGTCGGAAGCGCTTTCGTAAATAAATCTGCTGCATTATCGCTTGATCGAATGTATTGAACTTTGATTTGTTTGTTTCTTTCAAGCTCCTGAGCATATGAGAAGAACTTTGGCGGGATATGTTTAGTTTTGTCACTCTTAATGTATCCCTCTTTGGTTTGAGCGACACATGTTGCATTGTCTTCGAATATCACCGTCGGGTCAGTATTATTCGATAGTCCACTGGCTTGTTGAATATGTTGAGTCATGTTTCTGAGCCAGATGCTCTCCCTAGTTGCTTCATGAAGTGCAATGATCTCAGCATAGTTTAAAGATGTCGCGACTAATGTTTGTTTCTGGGAACGCCAAGAAAATGCAGTTCCACCAATCGTGAAAACGTAGCTAGTTTGAGATCTCGCTTTATGGGGGTCTGATAGATATCCTGCATCTGCAAAACCGATCAGTTCATGTTTTTTATCGTTGGAGTAAAACAATCCCAAATCGATTGTCCCTTGGAGATAACGGAATATGTGCTTGATTCCATTCCAGTGTCTCCTCGTAGGTGACGAGTTATATCTTGCTAACAAGTTGGTAGCAAAAGATATATCTGGTCGGGTGCAATTTGCAAGATACATAAGAGCTCCTATTGCACTCATATATGGTATTTCAGGACCAAGTAATTCTTCATCCTTTTTCACAAGGTCGGAATGGATCCTTTTCAACATCTAACGTTCGATTGACCATTGGGGTACAAAGAGGATTAGCCTTGTCCATATTGAATCGTTTCAATATTTTTTTAGTGTAATTAGATTGATGGACAAATATTCCATTTTGGACTCGTTCTATTTGCAAGCCGAGACAATATTTGGTTTGTCCGAGATCTTTCATTTCAAATTCGCCTTTCAGTAATGTGACTGCTTCTTGGATTTCATTTGAAGTCCCAATAATATTAAGATCATCGACATAGACAGCAATTATCACAACTCCATCTTGTGATCTTTTAATAAAGACACACGGGCATATTTGATTATTTATGTATCCCCGTTTTAGTAATTGTTCACTCAAACAATTATACCACATACGCCCGGATTGTTTCAAGCCATACAATGATCTTTGCAGTTTTATCGCACATAAATCTTTATGTTTGGACTTTAGTGCTTCGGGTACTCTAATCCCTTCTGGGATTTTCATATAAATGTCAGCGTCTAGCGATCCATATAAGTAAGCAGTCACAACATCCATGAGACGCATCTCAAGGTTTTCATGGATGGCTAAACTGATCAAGTATCTGAAGGTAAATGCATCCATAGCAGAGGAATATGTTTCATCATAATCGATCCCAGGCCTCTGGGAGAATCCCTGTGCTACAAGGCGAGCTTTATATCTTGTGATCTCATTTTTTTCATTTCTTTTTCTGACAAAAACCCATCTGTATCCAATAGGTTTTATGTCTTTTGGTATAATGGTAATAGGTCCAAAAACCTTTCGTTTATTAAGTGAATCTAACTCGGCTTGAATAGCACCTTTCCACTTGTCCCAATCATGTCTTTTCTGACATTCAATTATAGATTTTGGTTCGGGATCCTCAACCTCTTTGTCAATTTCTTGTGATACCATATATGCGAATGCATCATCAATATTTATGACCTCATCACGCTTCCAAAGATCCCCATTGTTTGCGTAATTGATGGACATTTCAATATTTTCATTTTGTCCCAAAATTTTTCCATCATCTGGATTCGTTTTCAAACTCGAGTCAGGAAATTCTCTTTTCTTTCGAGGATTCTTATCTTTAGACCCAACTGGTCTTCCTCGTTTTAAGCGTGTTTTTAACTCATTTGGCATATCGTCATTTGCCATTTCTTTTGGGATCTCAATTCGAGCAGGGGCATTTACAGCTGCTACATGTGATTTGGTCACCCTTTTTAAATTCGTAAATGCATCTGGCAATTGATTTGCAATATTCTGCAGATGTATGATCTTTTGAACTTCTTGCTCTCTTTGTTTGGTGGGAGGATCAAGATATGATATTGATGATGTTTGCCATTTAATATTTCTCTCAATTGATTTTTCATTCCCACCTAAGGAAGGGAACAACTCTTCATTAAAATGACAATCATCAAACCGAACTGTAAAAACATCACCCGTTTTTGGCTCAAGATATTTGATTATTGATGGAGAATCATATCCAACATATATTCCCAACCTTCTTTGAGGCCCCATTTTTGTACGTTGGGGCGGAGCAATTGGTACATACACTGCACAACCAAAAACTCTTATATGTGTAATATTTGGTTCTCGACCATATGCCAACTGTAATGGCGAGTATGTATGGTGTGCATTTGGTCTTATTCGAATTAGATCATTTGCATGCAGAATAGCATGTCCCCATACTGAAGTGGGGAGTTTTGTCCTCATTATCAATGGTCTAGCTATAAGTTGCAGTCGTTTAATCAATGATTCTGCAATACCATTTTGAGTGTAAACATGTGCCACAGGATGTTCAACATCAATTCCCACTGCCATACAATAATCATTAAATGCTTGAGATGTAAATTCTCCAGCATTGTCAAGTCTGACTCTTTTGATAATATAATCTGGGAATTGAGCCCTTAATTTAATAAGTTGGGCAAGAAATTTAGCAAATGCTACATTTCTAGTGGATAACAAACTCACGTGAGACCATCTACTAGAGGCATCAATTAACACCACAAAATATCTGAATGGACCACAAGGTGGATGAATAGGTCCACATATATCACCATGAATCCTTTGAAAAAATAATGGTGATTCATGTCCGACTTTAGTATGTGATGGTCTCATTATCAATTTCCCTTGAGAACATGAGGCACATTTCAATTCATGTGTTTGCAATATCCTCTGATTTTTTAATGGATGCCCACTAGAATTTTCAATAATTCTTCGCATCATTATCGAGCTAGGATGACCAAGTCGATCATGCCAAAGTTTAAACATTTTATTTATCTTTGAATTTGTTGCAGCATAAGCCTCGATCATATTAATCTGGGTGTAATATAAACCCGAGGACAGAGCGGGTAACCTCTCCAAAACACATTTATTTCCCGCATTGTTTGAGTTAATGCAAAGATATTCAACTCCCCCTTTATTCATTGTTTCAACGTGGTATCCGTTCATTCGGATATCTTTAAAACTCAACAAGTTTCTTGTTGATTTTGGGGAGAATAATGCATCATTTACCGTAAATTTTGGTACCTCCCATCATAAAAAATATGGCTTTGCCAGAACCCTCAATTATCTTTGCGCTTCCGGATATGGTGTTTACTGTTGCTTTATTTAATATCAAGTTGACGAAATATTTTCTGTCCTTGAGTATAGTATGAGTAGTGGCACAATCTGCAATACATATATCTCCATTTTGGATTTGAGACTGATCCATTATCTAAAAGAAAACAACATTTATTATTGATTAAATTCGAAATACAGATAAAAGTAGTCCACACACAAATACAACAAAACTTAGAAAGCAATAAAAAACATGATCATCAGTTATTCTCCTGGTCATTTCCATCTCTGTCTTCAAACACTGCATCGGCAAAATTCAGTTTCAATATGTCATCGATGCTATAGTCATCATCCACACGTGCTGCATCATTTTCAGAAGATTCCCCAACTATAAAATTGGTTTCTATATTCTTATCTTTTAATTTCTGAGAATCGTTATAATTATCAACAACGTGTCTCGGAGCACGACAATTTCGTGCCCAATGTCCCTTCCTTCCACATCGATAACATGCATTTTCATTATTATTCTCCGTCACATTGTTCTGTTCAAATTTTGGTTGGAAATTTCTCCCCCTTTCATAATTTTGGACATAGTTGCGACCTCGTCCACGATTGTATCCTCGGCCCGAGTTATACCCTCGGTGAAATTTGTGGCCTCGGCCGGTTTGGCGATCCGGACCATATCCACGGCCACGTCCACGACCACGGCCACGCCCTGAGGTATATCCACGCACATGATTTTGGCTGTTTTTATTTTCAGTTCCTTGTCTGGATATTACAGTATTTATTTTAGGGACCGCAGTAGATCCCGTAGGTCTAGATTCATGGTTTTTCATCAACAACTCATTATTTTGTTCCGCTATGCAACAAGCAAGAAATTAATTCAGAATATTTCACAAAGCCTTTTGCTCTGTATTGTTGTTGCAAAAGTACATTTGAAACGTGGAATGTGGACAACGTTTTTTCCAGCATATCGTAATCAGTTATGTTTTCCCCGCATAATTTCAATACCGAGCAAATGCGAAACATTGCTGAATTATACTCGTTTACAGTTTTGAAATCCTGGAAGCGTAAGTGCATCCAATCATAACGAGCCCGGGGGAGAATCACCGTTTTCTGGTGATCATACCTTTCTTTCAAGGCTTTCCAGATATCTGCAGGATCTTTCACAGTTAAATATTCATTTTTCAATGCCTCATTCAAATGATGTCTCAGAAATATCATTGCTTTAGCTTTATCTTGTATTGATGAATTATTTGGGGAGATTATTGTTTCTCCCAACCCCCTTGCAGCCAAATGAATTTCGGCATCCAATGTCCATGAAACATAATTTTTTCCAGATATATCAAGAGCTTCAAATTCGAGTTTGACCAGATTTGCCATGATAACTATAAAATAAAACACCAATGCTTAGATTCGGAAAAATTACATATACAATCATTAATTCTCCAAAACGTACAGAAGAACAAATAATAAACTTATTATACAAAGACCTAATACATAAAATATAAATTCAGGAGTATGATACATCATTGTGAAAATTCCCAAAGCGTATATAATAAACAATATAATGGTAATTATAAATAGTAGATGAAACATTTTTTTTCTTTTCGTTTGAGGAGAATATATATTAGTATTTGGAATGAGTGTTAATATATGAAATGTAGTGTTATATTTATAGATTGATAAATAACCGTTGCAATATAGCCGTTAAGTAGCCGTTGGAAACAAATTAATGATATAATATTTGTTAGTTAATCAACTCATGATTATAAAATTCTAATTAATCATGTATATTACCTTAAAAATTTTCCGAGCCACTATGTAAACAATTTAATGAATATAAGTAGCAAAACAACTAAAAGTGTCACTCCACACTACTCGATAAATCTTTCGGTGGGTACAAGAATAAGTAGTTATAAATTTCACGCCACATTACTGGATAAACCAATTTGTGGGTGTTAAGTATAAGTAATAATATTATTTATATAACTTGAAGTTATTATTCATAATTAGTATTTCATAAGCAAATTTATCATCTTACCACATATTATTGACTATGGCATAGCCTGACTTGTCAATAATAATGGTAGTGTTTAAATAATGTCATATTTAGAATATTCATACCGCATATCCTTAACTGTGGCAGAGCCTAACTTGTCAAGAATAATGGTAATATGTAAATAGTATCATATTTAATATATTCATACCACATATCCTTGACTGTGGCAGAGCCTAACTTGTCAAGAATAATGGTAATATGTAAATAGTATCATATTTAATATATTCTTACCTTTCTGACCAGGTAGAGCGCTCGTGCTGATAACGTGTTATAAAACTAGAGAATTGATACTATAGAGAATAGAGAAACTGTATTCTTTTCGGTGTGTTTTTCATTATAACTGAAGTCTCTATTTATAGGAAAACTTCTGATGGTACAATCGTAATAATACAATTACATCAGGGACAAAATAGTCATTCACATATATTAAAAAATTTCTCACGCGGTGCGCATGCACCTTTACAGCAGAACTTAAAAAAAAACAATTATATGAGAGAATAGAGAAAAGAGGAAGAGGGGGATTAGATATATAACGATAAGGATAGAACAATTTGAGTTATTCCCAAGTGTTGTCCATATGAAAAATGATTGTGAAAATGTTCTTTTACTTTTACCCTATCCAACCCAACGTCGGTTATACTAATATAGAAAATTCAATGCTACCAATTACAAAAGAAAAAGAAAAAAAAAAATATTCTCATCTCCCACGCCGCAGAAGAAAAGAAAAAAGCTCATTTTTCATAGAAGAAGAAAAAGCTTCTGCCTCTCTTTCATCTCTAGCCCGCTTCCCTCCCCTCACTTCTCGGTCTTGAGATCAGGACTAATATCCATCTCCGATTGCCTTTGAGGCCGGTGAGATTTGGTATTGATCCCCGTCATCATTTCTGTCTTGTCTAATCATTAGCCTTCTGGAGTTTCAGAGTTTCAGAACTATGACTAGATTTGTGGTCCTTTCCTGGTGGGGTGATTGGTCAATCACCGTGGAAGTTGAATGTTGAATACTTGTTAGATGATTGTTTTTGGCTCGACGACTAGGGATGGCGGTAACAACAGTGTCAAACGGAAGTGTTGGGTATGTGAATTGGTTAGGTAAGTGTTATCTTCTAAGTGCATGTCGGCAGAGCTAAATGAGACCCTGACTGTACTTATCTACAAGGTGGAGCATCAGTAAACAATCAATCGATACAGGGAACCCCTTCAACGTTTCAGATTATGTTTATGCTCCATGTCTTTGAGTCACCCTTGTGGAGTGTTTCTTTCTCTCATTTGGACAGTGGTTTTGTCTCCCACCAAAAAAATATTGTATCTTATGTATTTGGTTCTTGATGGGTCTCCTCGTATGAGCCTTCTTTGTTTGGTGTATTAAATGCAAAAATGATTTACATTATTAGTTGATAATTGGGATATACTATTTTGGAGTTTAATAATATTTTTATCGTTTTGGAGGAAAAAAAAAAATGAACACCTTGAATTTGTCTTATAAACATAAATTGCTTTGAACTTTTTAACTTTTCGTTCGCCATAAAAGATTTTATCGTTACTTCATTAATTGTGTTGGAACACGTAGCATGTAAGTTCCACAAGGATATTTTTTCAAGAAAATAAAATGTTTAGTGGAAGCATTAATAATTTTATTATATAAAATAATGTGATAAAAAAATTTAATTAACTGTGATGCAATAAATTTTATTATTATTTAGAAATATATGAATAAGATTTTATACAAATTCGTAGTAATGATGGATTTTAATTTAAAATTATATTAAAAATTAAGAGTAGAAAAAGATAGAAAAGACGAAACGAATGAACAATGTNGATAGTATCCAATCATGTCAAAATGAGTCCTAATCTGAAGGAGCTAAGATAAACCAGGCTAACTTTGCACACCAAAGATTGAGATTTTCCACTCCCACAATTATCAATCGGCCTCAAACTCAGCATCTAACTCATGGAGACCATGGATTTCAATCTTAGATGATTAAAAATAAAGAACAGACGACAGGAGTTTAGCACGACCTCAAGCAATATTCAAATTATAGCCATTGATTAAAGGAGTTTGTGACTGCATTGTGTAGGATGATCCTTACTGAAGCTTGAAGTCTCTTTGAAAGAATGCAATAGCTGGGTTCATTTTGCTATGAATAATGATCCAAGTAGAGGGAAACTAAGGAAAATAAATCACCTATGATTGACAGAAAAGCTTGAAGCAGCAAGAAAGACGAGGGACAAATTCTTGAACTAGTTCAACACTAAGTGGTCTCCTCTGAGTCAAAATACCAAAAAAAGAACCATACTAGCATTTGCTTTATGTTTGGTTTTCAGGAAAGGTGCTTTATCCCTTTAGATTAAAAATAATATTTTGCAAAATACAAAAGTCAGGAGACCAAAAACTGATTGAAACAATGCCACAACACTTATGCTTGTCCAATATCTAACTCCCTTGATGGATCCGGCTCAAGTTAAGGCTTCAGCCTTTTAAATAGAACCATAAGCAACTTCATAGAACTTGTCAAAATGAACGTGCAAGAAACTGTAACAAAACTTATATATCTACAAACGTCTAACTAAAACTACAGAGAATAACATCACTGATAAAAACTGATTTAGGCTACTGCAGCATATGTTCAATCTCCAGATAAGACAAAACTAAAATATAGATGAGATTGTGCTGTCAGCATCACCAATTTCACATCCTTTACAAATTGTGTTGTAGTTTTCAAAGAGTTGATGACCCTTTTTTCATCTACCCACCCATATTTTGAGGGTTTATAATTTATGCAAGTCTCAGTTAAAAGGGTCTGGATTGTTAGACGCATATACAAGGTACAGTTAGTAGCAAGCTCTTTAATTCAGCGAACCCTGCCATTTACATTGTTCACTCAATTCAATTACATATTGATCCCAAATAAACTAACTCTTTTCCCCCCAAAAAGATTCACCTAAAATACAAGCACTACCTATTAAGTATCTGAAAAAATGATATATCTCAAGTGAGGAAATCCTTCTATATGGACATGAGGGTTAGAAACTAAAATTCAATTTCAAGATGATAAACCTCTTCTGTTCTAAAGTAATGAATTTCAAATCCTTAAGCTCCATATTCCAACTACGTTTGGAGTCAATTAGGTCGATCTCAAAACTGTCTTTAACTGAGTCATTTGAAATCCTTACAACCACTCTTTCCCAAATCCAAATGTTTCAATCCCAACACTTTCACCATAAGCCAATATAGCATTTTAGACTCAAATTCCAAAACTAGCATTAAGGTCCTAGAAGAAGAATGCACATGTAGACAAAATATCACAATTGCAAATAACCAATAACTATGCAATTACTCATTCAGGGAACATTTATTAACTTTGCTATGTTCCAGAAACCCAAAAAAAAACACACAGCAGTGTATCGAATCAGTTGAGAAACAAAGGAACAAAAAAAACACAGGAGAGTATGTAAATCAGTAGCATTTACAGAGTCACTCCCTTTTCTGAGTCTGCACACCAAATCAAGTCATGTTCACCAAAAAAATTCTGTCACCTCTCCACAAATTCCAAACCCAAGTCATCAAACCACTATTCAGGGCAAATTTCCACAAACACTGGCAATCTCTTTTTAGAACTCTTACCTGAAAGCACTTTCTCTATGTAAGCATTCACATCTTCTTTTGAGGGATTCTCAGCAAAAGGCAAAGTGACCTCAATCCCATCATCTACAGGACTCCAGTCCGATAGAGGCGGGTTAGTAACCCGGATCTTGCTGCTGGGGAATGTACTTTCAGAATGTTGTTTGGCTTGAACAGGTGATGGGGAGAGGGCCATTGCTGGTAGCGCTGATGGAGATGAAAAAGCTTCTTCTGCTGGTGATAAAGGTGCTGGTTTGGCTTGGCAGATTGCAGAGCAGTTTTTGCCATAAGATGGTGGGGTTGATCCCTGTAAATTGTTGCTCGATTTGAAAATCTACAACAAAGGGAAGAATTGCGAAAATATCCAGAAATATACAAGAAATCAAGTATTTCATATACAGAATTCATAATCATATTTCGGATTCATGAATTCAAATTAAAGCAAAATTGTTGAGGGCAGGACAACAAATTAAAATAGTTAGGCTAATTAGGTCTCCAACCTCGAGTTTGATCTTGCCGGAGGAGCGAGGGGGACGCCGCAGCTCCTCCTTGCCGTGCGCGAACTGTGTTGCACATTAAATTATTTTTTCTTTTTCCAGTAAACATATTCACACATCGTTGTTACGCAACGCGCTTTAATTTTTCCTACGAAGTAAGAGTCGTGAAACCAGGTAGCAGCGTAGATTAATATTGAAAACGAAATAAGAACCGTTGGATCAAAAGTGACCTGGCATTCGGATCCAAATTGGCACGACCCGCAAGTCTCCCAAAAGCGACATATCCTATTCTTGTGCGGTTTGATGCTCTCGCTCCCGCCGCCTGACGACGGCGATGGAGTTGAGTTGGACCTTCCGCCTGAGAGATTGCTGTTGTAGGAGCTAGATGACATCAGCGCCGACCTCATTCTCGATTCGCCGCCGCCTTTACTGGACTTCGATACCGGAATCCCGTCCATGACGATCACATCCTCCTCGACCTTCACCGGCGTGATGAACGCCGGCGGGGAATCGGACTTAGGATCGGCAGCGCAGAGGTATTTCATCAGCGGGGAAGGGGAGCCGGAGCTATCGGATGCGTACGGGTCGAATAGTGGACTGCGGCGGCGACTGTGTGTCAGATTTAACACGTCGATGGGAGGGACGACGCCATAGGACTTGAGCTTCGGAGTTTTCGATTCGCGCTGGATTTCCATGGAGGAACTTCTGCAATCGATCATCGAGCACGTAATTAGAACTCATTCAGTAAATTTCGCATTCTTCAACTGAAATTCTCTCCGAAAACAGAAAATTGAAACCTTCACGGCGAGAAATCCGAAGGAACTATGCGTTACAGATGGAAAAACGATTACTTAAGCTGTTGATCTTCAGAGAGAAATTCAAGCAACAGGATTGATCGAGAACAAGTGCGCCATTTCTAGATTTGAATAGATCTAAAACAAGCAAGCAGGAAAATGAGGCAGAACGAGTTTATGCAAGCTACACTAGAACACGAGATGCTTGAAAAGTATCGTTTTCCTAAACTTACAGAGCGTGAAAATCAAACAATCTCTCGTTCACAGAATGAAGAAAAAAAATCCAGAAAAATACGCGAGGTCAGAGCAAATGAATGAGAAGTTACTTGAGATTGAGAGAGAGCTTCTGGTGGGATCGGATTAATCTGAAGTCGCTGAGCAGGGGAAAACCAGACAAATCTAGGTGAAGAGTGTGAATTCAATGCGCAGCATTTCCATCTTCCCCGCAGGAATTGTGCGCCATAATTTGAAACTCTTGTCCGTGCTATTTATACTGCACTGTTGCAGGAGAAGGATCTAATTTATAAACTCTAATACTAATGGTGGTACTTGAAAGTTGAAACTAGGCTTGATCATGTAGAATTCCAAACCGTCCCAAAAATGGAATCGAAATCACTTCGAATTAAAAAATATCGTTCACCATCTGACTTTCTTTGAACTCAATCAAATCAAAAAAATAATTGGTACGGTTCTAGGAGTTTCATAAATATTCGTACTGAGAACCGAACCGAATCATACCAATACTGAACCGAAGAACCAAATTTTTAAAAACAAATTATAACATTAGATATGTGTGATTAATATATTTTATGTGAACTTTAATCCTATATAATTTGAGTATGTTTAAATCCAAATAAAATATACTAATAACAATTGAATTTCACTAATCTATAACTGATTTTTCTCTGCTTTAAAAAATTATTTAAAATGATACGAAATGTTCAAGAAATATTTAAAAAAATATTATTCAAACTTTACTTGAATTTTTTGATACTTTTCTTAGTCTTACTATATGTTATAATTAAAATGGTATAAAAGGTTAAAGAAATATTTTTTTTAAGAAAAAACTATATTGTATTTTGTTAGAATTTTAAATTTCCATTACTAGTATAAATCTCAGTTCAGAATACCGGAGTGAGCCAAGAGCTTCGGGAGCCAGAATACCGAGGAGGAAACTCAGTTCAGTGACCGAACTCGGAAGAGTGAGTGAGAGCACCAAACACGAGGGCAACGAAAGACCATGCGAGCAAGGTGCTAGTACGAGTATTCTAGCAAAGCATTTGTTGGCAAACGTGAAGTATTTGTAGTGTGTGTAAGACCAATGTCTATAAGGTCGACACTAGATTTATCAAACAATAGATAGGAGTGTAAGGTCGGGTGCAGCGTCCCTTGATACATAAGTAAGGCCAAAATGTACTAAAGTATGCCTGCGTGCACAAGATAGCTTTAGTGGAGTGTTGTATCGTGTGTGTGCGAGCCATGACATTTCATTTGTGCAATTGAGTAATTATAGCCGATGGTCGGATGCGAGCCCTTAAATGTATTGGTGTCACTTGTTATTTTCTTGCACCGTCGCCAATTTATACTTGTATGGGCTATCGAAGGTTTATCGGGGAAATTGAGGCTGACTAGTCGAGAAGATTAGGCCTCACGGGACGATGATCGGGCGAAAAAGTTGGGCCTGAAAGCTAGCATTGTGACACAAGGGATCATTGAACTAACTACACTTGATTTTGCCAACTCAGCAATTTCAGCCCCGTGGATGACTTGAAAATTTTCAGTGCTTGAAACTATTCCATTGAGTCGAGGACAAAATTGTAACCTATTTTATGTAAGAGAAGCACACAATTTTAGCCTATTTTGTATAGGTACACAGTGGCGGCTTTAGGAGGAGGAGAGAGGTTCTTGCCTAGAGCCTCAATTTATTTGGGCCACATTTTCTTTTTGTTGGTTAATACGGTTTGATCCATTTAAATAAATTAAGTGGCCTAATTAATGAATGGAGGAAATTACACCATCCACTACAAATTAACATTTATATTACATAATTACATCTCATATATATTTATTTGCAAATTAACTAAAACTATCATATTTATTTACAAACATACCAGATTATTGAACAACAGATAATTAGTTTTAAATATGGTAAGAGCAGATTTAATGGGATCTATTATTATCACATTCTCTCTCTCCCCCTCTCTCTATTCGTTTTCTTCTTCTCTCTCCCTCCATGTTCGAACGTTTCTTGTACCACGGATCCATAGCTCTATTCCTCTCCATAGCCACTACAAATATTCACAGACCAGGTAATAATTCATGGTGAATTTTTTCATTCTTCAATTTGAATAAAGTTTTCTACATAAACAATGGCGGCGAGGTTGAAGATGAAATCCTCTCGAGACTCTCGAAAATACTTTCTGTATTATCTGTTTCCAACCTTTGTTTGATTTTCTCTGTGGTGGTGGTCGGTGGCTTTTAGGTAGCAAAACAAGAGTAATTTAAACATGGTGAGATTCTGAGTTTTTTTTTTTTTGGCTGGTTGACGGAGTGAAGGCCGGGCCTGGCGGCGGGCTCAGATCTCCGCCCTCGTGGTGGTCGGGGCTTAGTTTGCAGCTTGCGCCATTTCAATCCCCTCTTCCCTCTGTCTTGTTTGCCTTTTTCTGCTCAATGATAGAATCCCTTGAAGCTCCAGTTTTAATTCTTGTTAATTTTTATTATATTTTTGATTTTTTTTTCTTTTGTCCTTGTTGATTCAACCGCCTTCCTCGTCAGCCTTCACCGGTCTGAGAAGATCGCCGTGCGGGAGCAGCAACTCCAGGCCCGATCCGGATCCAAGTCTTTGTTTGATGTGGTTCATAAATTAAAAATATACTGAACATAAACTAAAAATATACTTATGCTGCACAATAAAAATCTAAAAATATACTGAACATAAACTAAAAATATACTTATGCTGCATAATAAAAATCAACTGCTCAACATAAACCAAATATATTAAAACTACGCAGTTTATTTCCATGAACAAATACCAAAATATACTCAACTGCTGAACATAAACCAAATATATTAAAACTACGCAGTTTATTTCCATGAATAAATACCAAAATATACTGCACATATACTTTCACTTGTTCAATAGTAGCACTACAGTTATGAGATGTGATAATGAAACATGGAAAGTTTGAAATATGATATCTAACTGATATCCTTCCAAGATTGAGAGATGAAATTATGGGCTAGAAACATGGAAAGTTTGTTCTATATCGGGTAACTGATATTAAGCATGACTTTAGTTACTTTTTATTTTTAGGTATAAACACAATTTAATTGGTAAGAATGGTAAAGGTGCAAATATTTAAAAAACGAGTAGGAAAGGTGAAAATTTCCCTAATGAATGAGTAATGACTAAATATTGACTTAGTCCATTATACAAATAAAGATGCTAATTAATAAAAAATTAAGGGCTAATGACTAAATATGGACTTGGTCCACTACACAAATGAAGAAACTAATTAATAAAAAGGCTAATGGTTAAATATGTAATTCGTTTGTGAATTTGAAAACCTAAATATTTCATTTGTTTTCTTATGATGTTTGGTATGAACAATTTTTATTAGAATAATTAGTTTCAGTGATATTATTTTTTATTTGTTATCTTAATATCCTCGTGACTGCTTCAATGTAATTTATTAAATATCTCTGTAAGATAATTTATCATTTCCAAGATATATTTCAGGATTGATGAAAAACAAGAAAAATTATTTATTTATTTAGCTTATCTTGTTGAATTAGTTGTTTTTTTCTTCTCTGCTTACCACACAAATTCAAATTGGGAACTTCGAAAAAAAAAATTGTCCGGGGCCTCCAAATTTCTGGAGACGGCCCTGTAGGTACAGATGAAACACAATCAAATAAAGAACTAATAAAGAACTCATTCAGGTAACATAAAGGACGAAAAATTGTAATTTTCTCTAATTTTTTATTTGGAGGGATATATTTTAAATATACTTTTTTCGGAACAATAGATTATATACATAGAAACATATAATTACAACTAGAAAGCAACTAAAATAAGCCAAACAGCCATCTAGCCAAAGGGGAACCTACAGGAGAATCAAGCTTCAAACAGGAAAGAATACCAACCAAAAAAAAATAAAAAAAATCAACCAACAAGGCTACTAAAGAAAAGACACACAAACAACACACGAACACCACAAATACTAGAATTAAGTCCTCCTCCAACCGCATACAAACAACCACACCAAATATATTTCTATTTGAAGGCCCAATTCATGGATATTCATCTAGTGCATGCAGATAGGAAGTTTTCTCATCCTCAACACAAAAAATACATCAAACGCATGTAGATATCAACGTGATATCCGTGTTTTTGTCATCGGAGCCCTACATTTGCCACCGTAAAATCATCAATAAATACAAAATTCAACATCCAAGAACACCCATCAACACATTTTCCCCCATTCTCAAAATCCACATATATCCAACTTCCCTCCAAAACAAGATACTACCACTATATACACATAATCACCATAGACAATCATAAACGCATAAAATCCCGAACCACTCTCCAATCACCACATGTAATAACATCATATCAAAAATAAAAAAATATATAATAAAGTAAAAAAATATACCGGCCTCGTCCCTCACCATACCTAGACATCAAGAATCTGACAGCTAACCAGCTCGGCCGACCCACAACCTCTCTTCCTCGCGACAACCCTCCACATACTCCCCAACAACGAGCCATCGTCAGACGGGCCCACATCAGGCCCGTTCCGCCTATCAGCCTGCATGACCAGTATATTCCGGTCAGCATCCCTCGTGATCACGTGCAACTTCCCCAAAAAGCCCGCCAGCAAATACGGCGACTCCGAGTCCGCCAGGTCACGAACAGGCACTTCCCCTTCAATCGCCTTCCAAGAATCCTCCTCATTATCGTACACTTTGATCTGTGCACTGTCGAGCGAGCTAGACGGGTCAAGCGCATAAAGCTCCCCCTCAACAACCGCACTCAATTTCGTGCCCGCCTGCTTCGCGGGCCAGCCTTCACCCATACCATTAGGCATCTCGGCCCACGAGCCCGAATCCGGGTCGTAAACCTCCCCACCCACATCCACGAAAAACGGCCAGCAGTATAAGCTCTGTGGGACGTACAGTTTCCCTCTGTACGAAGTCATGCCAGTGGCAATCGGTTTGAGTAAGTCTGCTAAAAAGGCTGTCGGGAGAATCTGGGCTTTCGAGAAAGGCATGCTCGGGATTTCAGCCCAAAGGCCCGTGCACGGGTCGTAGGCTTCGGCCGATTGGAGGGGAAGCAATCCTCCGCGGCCTCGCGTGACACCTCCCACAACATAGAGTTTTCCATTCAAGACGCCCGTTTTGCAGTAGGCCCGTTCGAATGACATGGGGGCAACCTCGGCCCAAGAATTCGTGACGGGCTCGTAACGCCACACGGATTTCACGGCCGAGGCCCGGCAGAAACCGCCGATTACGTACAGACATCCGGCGACGGCACCGATCGAGCAGCCGCAGAACGGGATTTCTTGCAACGAGTCTTTTCTACCGAGCCACCCTCGAATGGCATCGGCTACGACGCTCGATCCAAGAATATTCCAGAGGCGGAAGCTATACGGGCCCGTTCTGGGCCCGTTCTCGCGAGGCATGTTCGGCATGAGGGGCAGGCGCTGCCAGGTGGCGGTGACGGGGTCGAGGGCGTGCCAGACGAGCCTCTCGCCGTCGTGTTTCGTGAGGATGTAGAGCCACTCCTCGGTCGTGCCGAGTTCTTTTCGAAGTGTGTAGTAGTCGGTGCTTGTGAGAGCAGATTTCCAGCTGCGGGAGACGAGTTTGGCGCTGAGGTGGCATATGCGCGGGACACGGGCGAGGATTTGAAGGGATATCTCGTCTGGGAGGTTGGGGATGAGGCGGGGATTTTTATCCCAGAGGATGGGGGATGTCTTCTGTCTCTTGCGGGACTCGTTCGATTGGGAAGATTCGAGTGGGTCGTTTGGGGTCGGTTTGTGATTGGTTAAGCTCAATCTGGCTCCCATTTATTAGTGATTCTTTCTTCACTAGAGGTGAGTGGAAATATGACGGGTTATCGGGCTTGTTTGGTTTGGTCCTCTACGCCGTCTGCTGTGGTTAAACAACTAAAAAGTTAGAATCAATATCGATGAACAAAAAAGAGAGAAAGAAATAAATGAGCAGGAAGTTACATGCTACATCAGATTCAGTAGGAGATATGGATATTCATAGACATGATTCTTACGAAACTCAAACTCAAATTCAAAGTTTTGGATTGCTTGTGATTGGAGATAAGAATCGGAAAGCAACTACGGGAACGAAGTCATTACTTGGAAAATAACAAATAAGGAACAAAATCATATTTGGGAAATGGGAAGTTAGAAACAAATAGTTTGGAAAATGACAAATTATAAATCAAAAGTAAGTAGTTTGGAATATTAGACACTGGACAATACAGAACCATCAAGAAAGAGCTTTTATTTTTCCTGGCAGGCTTAGGGAGTGTCACATACTCAAGAGAGTGCGTCTAAGCTTCTCAGTGGAAAAACCGAAGCCGAGACCGGAATGAAATTTACATTATTCTCTAGAGTTTGCAAACACTTTCAAACCCCTACTGATGGATCCAATCAAATGCCCGACTTCAACTCAGACAATTTATAGAAAAACAAAGCACATGAGTACTTATAAGTACCAAAGCTGAAACTCAGACCCCAGATAAGCCCATCTGCTTAATGGAACTAATCTGAATTCCATTTTCCCAGCTACATTTACATTGATGAGTAAATTCTCCAGCCAGAAACAAAGTGGGAAACACACAAGCAGGCACACATTCTGCACTATATCAAGATTTAGTTTCTAAGGAGCACTGTTTATCCAAGATTTAACAAAAGGTAGCATGTTTACCATGAAATCAAGATGGCCTAGATGAGAAAGATTGGGTTAATGAAACTATTACGGAACGACATCCCAAACAAACAATAATCAAACATGATTCTACTCGAAAACTCATAATAAAGATTGCCCAGAATAAAATAAAACAAAACCAATCACCTGCGCACAAACTATAACGAGAAAGAACAGGGAAAAAAATCCATAAATTTTAGGGAAAATTAAAGAAGCATTTACGAGCTAACCGGAGAGAAGGGACACTAACATGTGGTTATATCTTCACATAATTGGAAAATTGAAATTGCAGAGAATTTGGGCCTTTCACCTTTCGCTTTTGTACAGCCTCTGGAGGGTTTTTGCTAGCGAGCTATTCGTAGATATTTTGCTGCCTTCTTGTGTGGCGACGCCGGCGTGATTCATCCACAAAAAGAGTTAATGGAAATTTGCATAATGTGATCAGTCGTTAATGACGATTCAAATCTAATAAATTGCCAATTGTCAAAATTAATTAATTAATTAATTAATAACTTTTCTACAACATTCCATTCAAAGTGAGTCATTGGGGTCTGCAATGAATATCGGTTATTGTTTCATCACGGGAGCAGAGTTGTGGGGATTTTTCCAAGGTATGCTACTTGCATGGGATTTGGGCTATCGAAAGATTATCATCGAAGTAGACAATAAAAGTGTAGTGTCAATGGCGAATGGGGGCTTAATGGAGATTCTTGGCGTTCATGGAAACTTGGTCCGGGCCATCCGGGAGTTGCTTAATCGGGATTGGGAGGCTAGAGTGATTCATTGTTATAGAGAAACGAATTTTGCGGCCGATTGTTTGACATCCTTAGCGCATCAATGACTAAGCGGTTGTCAGCGTTTATTAGACCCACCTTCGATGGTTAAATCGTGGTTACAGCATGACCTTATTGGCATTGCTTACCTGCGGAATATAACTANATGGTGGAGAGTGTTGGGAAATCAGTTATGAAAAACTTGGTATGATCCAGTTTTAATTGATTTTTTTATATTTAAATATTTAATTCAGGTTAAATTACATTATGTAAAAAAAATCTACCTTCTTAGTAGATAGTCGATTTATATTTATTTTCTCAAAACTAATTTTCATTGAGTGCAAAATAAATGACTAAGTTAGGCATAAGTGGGCACATAAAACGATGATTGTTGGATTCGAAAGAGTCTTATCCCACGTTGAACTCTTAATTGAAATAGTTGGAGAGGTCGCAACAATAAATAGTTATGTACTAAGTGTTGGAGATGACTTTGGCTACACGCATGCACACCTGTCGGTCGGCTCGTCTCACCTATGGTCTGGGCCTGGTACTTGGGCCTTGGGTCATGGTCCTTGGACGGTGTGGGCCAATGTTGAGCTCGGTTTTCGGCTCAGACCCTATAATTTTTTGTTGCAACTTTATTTGCAACTGAGGCCCAAATTGAAATCTAAACCAAGTCAAATTTGGACTCGAGTTTTGATCCAACAGATGTGACCTTTACTAGGTTCACTAAACCTGGGCATGTGGCCTTCCACCTGACAATTTTGGTTGTTATTAGGTGGATTGAAGGTGAGTTGGCACCTAAAAACATTAAAATATTTTGCCCATTTATAACAGCAATCAGTGGTGGCTGGGCTGTTACAAGTTGAAGACCAGAGGTCTCCCATTTGTGCTAAGAGTCCTATAAATAGGGCATGGTATAAAGCTGCACATAATATTTACAACATCTAATCATTTGCATACTCCATAGTATCACGCATCATAACATATAATGTTGAGTTCTCAACTTTGTTTAAGTTCGTCGGAGCTCGAAAGTCTATTGTGTGACAGCCAAGGTTGTCAAAACCGAATTGGTCATCGAACCGGTCGAACCGGTTTAATTAATATTAATTTTTATTTATTTTATATGTCTAATATATAATCATAATATTTTTATCATTAATTTTATAGCTTATAATAACATCTGTCTAAATAAATAAAAAGAAAAAATTTATCTACATATTTATGTAATGACAACATTTTGTAAGAATACTACATAATGTCTAACCAAATTTCTCACTTTGAGCATTTATAAACTTCTAAGAACAAAAACAAAGCCCAAATAAAATAATGGTGCAACTCCCTACAAACTTTAAGAGGTTTATGTAGTCCATTTCAGCCAATGGGCAAAAGTAACCTAATGTCCCTTTTTTTTTTTTTACAACGCATTAATTGTTTTTTTTTTTCTAACTGCAACCAGCCTGCTCGCGGCCCAATAAATTGGGACAGCTTTGTTTGTTAGGCACATTCCACATCGGATGGGCGAAAATAAAACATCAACTACTTATATGGTTTTACAACCCCCCATGTACAAGAACACAAATGGACCGCTGGGTCGTTTAAACTGTTACCGGTTTAACGGTTTTACCGGTCTTTGACCGGTTTTGGGACCCAACGGTTTCACGCGTCAAACCGGACCGGTGTACTAGCAGGTTTCCGGTCGAATCGGCCGGTCCAGTCCGGTTATGACAACTTTGGTTACAACCATCGAGACGTTAGTCATTATATCTTTGGGGACGAGACGCATGAATCCGCCAACACATTACGTGTCGTATTCGTCTTGCGGAAAGAACAACACTCGCCTCAACTAATGTCTTTCTGCTTTCATTTTGTAATTATGTTTTCTGTTTATAGTTCAACTTGTAAGAACTGAACCATAGACTTCACTTCGTGAGATATCCGTGTATTTGAAACACTCAGACTGTAACAATCGCAAGACGAATTTTCAATCTACTAAATTGATGTCATTCACCGGAGATGGTCCAACACTCAACAAGCTCAACAGTAACAACAACTGATCAACACCGTTGTTCATCACCCCATACTTGTTGTTCATGTCCCTACTGAAAAGTCCAGAAAATTTAATGGGTTGACTTCAAGAGGTGGCAGCTTTACCAATCCACTTTGAGTTTGTTGAAGTACCTGAAGGACGACCCCCCGATTGTAGTTGGAGACCAATGTTGAACTACGTGTTGCGTATGATGCTTGGGGCAAGATGATTACCTTTGTCGGAACTATGTTCTGAATGGAATGAGTAACGAGTTGTACAATGTGTATAGCTCGATTGGTTCTGCCAAGGAACTTTGGGCTGCCTTAGAGAACCACTACAAAACTGGAGATGTCGAGGCGAAGAAACTCATCGTCGAAAAAACTCTTGACTTCAAGATGGTCGACTCGAAGACCGTCTTGTCTCAAGTGTAAGAGTTTCAACTGATCTTGCATGACATCCATGTTGAATGAATGACTATAAGCTAGTCGTTCCACGTTGTGGTTATGATCGAAAAGCTGCCGCCGTGTTGGAAAGACTTCAAGAACTACCTCAAGCATAAGAGGAAGGATATAAGTCTTAAAGACCTCGTTGTTCGTGTTCGCAATGAGGAGGATAAACAAAAGTTTTCAGGGAAATCCCCAATAATTCTTTTGGTGATCTGCTGGTGGAGGTCGTCTTGCTTGTTTCCCAACCGAGTGAACATCAACCTAACATTTGAGCTCGTGTTGGCCCCCAAGGGGGACTGACTTTCATCCATGCCCTCGCTGGCTTTTGGACAATCAACTTTCTGCTTTTCTTTACCTCCGTCACGAGACTCCCGATGGTCATGATAGTAGTCTTCTTGGGAAAATGGAACGTGTGTTTGAAGTGGATTTATTTGGAATGGGACTTTGTTGAGGATTATTGTGAGGGTTATTACGGAGTACTCGAGTAAATAGTTTAGTGATGCCTTTAACAAATGTGAGATTCAAGAAAAATTGAGTAACATCTTGATGAGGGCGAGAGTTTCTCTTGTTGTTCTGGCTACCAGCGTGGTTGAGGACGCCATGGCTCATATAAACATGTAGACTTTTGTGNAAATATAATAATTCAAAAAACTGTGTAAATCGTTTTAATGAAAAATAAATGTATGGAGTTATCTTTTGAAGAGCAATGAGAAACTTAAGAGTGATTAAGATTCGAATTGTAATAGTTGTTTAAGTTATAAAGTGGAATTCGTTGGTACGATAAATAGATTTTATTGATTTTAAAATAATAAAATTGAGATGAACTAACTATGTATCTCCGCATTTTTTGGTAATATATATTATTCTAGTAAATTAAGTAGATATATCTATTGTACAAAGAAACAAAAGATTTAAAAATAACAAGTCTTCAATGAGTCCCTCAACAATTGTTATTTATGAAGAATTTTATGTTGCTAGGTGTTCATCAGTTATTTTATTTTCAACGCATATCTCAAATTGTATCATATATTTCAAAATAAAAATAGACAATCATAAAATAATGAAAAATGTAAAACTGAATAATCATTAATCAAAAAAATGTATCTATTTTTTTAAAATATTACTTTTAAATAAAAGCAATTATTTTAATAACAAATCTATCTATATATATATAAAGAGGTTGTTGAAAAAATACATTAATAAAAGTTTGACCAAATAAATATAATGTTTGACTTAATATTAATGGAAAATTCAAAAAAACACATGTGAATCTTTAGTAACAAAACTTAAATCCTATTTCTTTGGTAACAAATTTGGAGATTTTTATGACAAAATTTGAATCCCATTTTTTTCGTATCATATTTTATTTTTTTACCAAAATTTAAATCATATCTTTTTTCGTAACAAATTTGGAGATTCTTATGCAAAAAATGTGTAATTATTTATGAAAACAACTCTAAATACAAATTAATTTAAAAACCGTGCAAATTGGATAAATTTAGGAAGCAAATAGTTGTATAATTCTTAACCAATTCTTCCAATCTTATTGAATAATTTTTTCTTTCAAAAAAATTGTGTAAATTGGATAAAGCCACGTGCAATTTTTATTTTAAAATAAAACTGATAGTTGAACGGGATGTACATTCAAAATTGTGTCCACATTTTTTGGTAACAAAAGCGGTTCATCATTGATATATAAAGTCACCTTATCCAATTATTTAGGAAAAAGTGTACAACTTTTGAAAATTTAAATGTATCGATTTTTTTGGATTCTTATGTTTTTTCTTAACCATGATTTACCGAGATTTTGGTAAGTTCATATCATTTTTTTTTGGGTTAAGTTCATATCATTTTCTTTATGAAAGAGACAGTTGCATAAACATTAACAATTTATTTTAATTTTTTATTAGAATTATTTTCAATTCAGTTTGTTTGGTACAAAAATCAGCACAATGTTAGGAAAATTCGGTTACATTTTTAGGAAAAATTGATGATTTTTTAATTTGATTTAAAAAAAAATTAGGATCAATTTGTTTGATAAAAAATTGGATTATTAGTAGGAAAATCGATTTCATTTCCAGGAGTAACTAATGATTCTTTTCAATTTTTCTTAATTGAAATTTAGAATTAGATTTAAAATAAATAATGGGTGAAAATCCCTATAAAATTCTACTTTAATTTTGTTTAATAAATAAGATCCTTTAATTTTTTTTTAAATTTGTTAACTAATAACTAATAATTTGCAATTTTTTATAAATTCGAACACCTATGTAGTACTTTACGTGCCAAAGAATCAAATCAATAATGTTGTACATAAGGAAGTGTTTAATAACATATAAATTTCATTTTCATGAAACTTTTAATGGCATGAGACAATTTAAATACAAAAGTACCTTTTAAAAAATAAAGAGGTAATAAATGCTACCGTGCATGGTACCGTACTAGTTCGTAATAAAAGAATAGCTTTTTCTTCATTTATACAATCCCTCACTTATGCCGTCAAAAAATGTTTACCACCTTTGTATTTTTTTTTTTTTTCGAAACGATAGGAATTTTATAACTAACACACATAATTACAAATAGAGTACGGCCAAAAGTCGAATCTAGAGAGAGGACATCCCGGAGGAGCCTAAATACCACAACGCACCCATGATAATAAAAAACTCCCAACAGGAGAATCTAGATCCCACGTAGGATAATAAAGTCTAACTCCCAATAGGAGAATACCTAACTCCCAACAGGAGAATTTAGATCCCAAACGGGATAACTACACTAACAAAGGAAAAATAAAACACAAAAAAACACAATCACAACACAAAACACAAACCCAAAAAACACAAAAAACAAAGAAGAGCCCTTCCCACGAACGGGCTAACACACCGGCCGAAATCCAACGGCAACACCACGATCAACCTCCAATCGGCCGAACCACGGCCCGAGTTTCAACACCAGAAACTGCCAATCACGGCCTAATTAGAATCGAAACACCAAAACCACGACCCGCGCCTAGGCGGCCAACCACAACCCCTCAGCCGGAGGTCAGACGAACAACCCACCCCAGACCACACAACCACTACCCCAAACCGAGCCACACCACAGCCAGGCCCAGCGCAACGGCCGGCTCTTCTTCCCAAACACCAGGGGAAAAAAGAACCGAGGAGTAGGCAGCCACCGCCCTCCGCCCCGACCACCAACGCAGCAATCGGAGCCGCAACCCACCCCCAAAGAACACCACAGCCCTCCTCCGCCTCGCCGCCATGAAAACCGGCGAAATCGTCTCGAGATGGCAGCCCTAATTCGCTGAAGACCACTCGGGACCGACCGACTCCACAACCGCTCAATGAAGATGGGATACGGTCGCTAATCAAGAGCAGGTCGCAAGCCAGGAACCGGCCACCGTCGAGAAGACCGGCGGCCCCGCCCGGAAAGGCACGGAAGATTTCAATTTGGGCCTTTTTTTCTTTCGAAGAGAGAAAAGTTTTGAGAGAGAGAAAAGTTTCAAAAATTCGAACCAAGATATTTTGGAAGCCTATAGCCTTTCTGAAAGCTTGTTAGGCATAACTAGTACAGAGCCCGTGCGATGCACGGGGTGCACAATTTTAAGGCTATTTATCCAGGCTTATAATTATATACATGAATAAAGAAAAATGTACGGGATATATATAGTACATGACCCGTGCGAAACACAAGATATATTTGGAGAATATTATATTATAAGATGCAATATTCAATAAGAGTTTATAATACGCAAGAAAATTGTACAATGTTCAATAAAAGTTTTATAATATTCAAGTGGAGTCTTAAAGTCTCTTATACATTAAGACTACTGACAAAATAATATTTTAATCAATGAGTTTCTTTTCCTTGTAGCCAAATTGTGAATGTGATTTGAGGAGTACAACAAATCGATATATAGTTGACTTGCTTTCTTCATTGTAGTTTTTTTTTTCTTTTTTTCATAATGAACTTAAAAATAAAATATAACAAAAATTAATTTTTTATTACAATTAGGAATTTTACTAAATATAAACTCTCAATCTATGGTGTTAATCAACGTTTAACTCTAAAAAATTAGGAATTTTTACCTCTTTTAATCAACGTTTAAGTCTAAAAAACAATAGAGTTATTATAAGTTTTTTTTCTACATCTTTTAAAACATTAAATATGGACATGTTAGGGCTAGCTTGTCAAATAATTAATATATTATCTCACTAAAACATTTATACTAATAAGAGTTTAATTTTAGCATATAAAGTTATCCCTTGATATAAGAGAAAGTAACAGTTTTACTTATTGTTGTTCATCATATAATATTTAATTATTATTTTATTATATAATAAAAAAGAAATATTGTTAAATAGTTTAGTAGAATTGTTATAAAATTATATGATTTTTTTTTTACAATATGGATTTAATATTTTTTTATGATTTGATAATATAAACAAATCTATACTTAATTTTGACAAATAAAACAAATAAATACTTTAGTAAGTATTTAATGTATATACTAAATAGGAATATATTTGGTATAATCAAATAAGTCAAAGTGTACATTTTTATTTGGTATTTGATTTTTTTATTATTAAAATCTTTTTATTATACTTACTTTTTTAAAATAAAATAAATAAATAAATCAGTTAAATAAATAAAATATTATAATATCAAAATAGTAATGACATTTAATGCAGTTGACTTTTCTGGATAGTAAATGTAGTAAATAGAATCTCCTTTTATATAAGTATAGATTGTATAATACGGAAATAGTAATGCAATAAATGCTGTTGAATTTTCTTTATACTAAATCTGGTAAATGGTATACCTTTTAATATAAGTATAGAAGTGAACAAAGTAGTTTACCACCTTTTTAACTAAGACAAAAGATTTCCACTCCTTTTAACTTAAACAACTATTATATATCCTTATTTTTTTTCCTATGGATAATATCTAATGTCTTTTGAATTTATTAAATAATGTGATGTAGATCGTGTAACTTAATCACAACATTTTATAACATGTTATCCACATTTCTCACCGTTAAAAATAAAAAATATTTTCCAATCATTCATTCAAGTTATTGAAAAGGGTTTGAAATACATAGAGTGATAAGTATTTTACAAAGTCCAATTTTTTTTAGAATATTTAACAAAATATCTTAAAATTGGTTAACATATTTTATTTAAAAATAATGAACGCATTTGAAAATAATAAATATACATTTTTTCGTTATTAATAAATATATATAATATAAAAAATTAAATTAAATTAGTTAAAAATAATTATAGCAAATATGAAAAGATATTTGAAAATAATATAAGATTATCAATCGAAACATATAAAACTATAAATTCAATACTCCAAACACCTAAATAAATGTATTTGCTGTAAATAAAAATTAAAAAATCGATGACTTTTGTAAACCACATTAATTATGAATATATAAATAAAACTTTATAAATAAAAAGCATTTGAAAAAAATAAAATACGAAACAAGAGATGAGAAAAATGAATAGAAGTAAAGTTATTTTATTTTAAATAGACCCGTGCATTTGCACAAACAAAAATCTCCTCCTTTATATTAATGCATAATATCTCTGTCCTACGTGTTTATTCTTGGTGCTTCATAATCCTATGTGTAGAATTATGATGTTTCTTAATATAGGGTAAGACTACAATCCCTTACGGAACCATTCTGTTGGGATTTGTAACCGTTAGATCAACTATCATTGACGGTTACTTGATGATCTAACGGTTACAAATCCCAATGGAATGGTTTCGTAATGGAATTGTAGCATTTTCCCTTAAAATATACGTCAATTTATAACAATCCAGATACGTGTTATATCCATATTTATTTTAACTTTTAAAATTCTAAAACATTTTACTAACTTATATTATAAATGTATTTAAAAAGTTATTAACTTTTATATTTGTTATCAATTTTTTATATGTAAAATATCCAATTAATCATCATTTGACAAATTTCAATTTTATATCCATATTACATATATAAAATAAGTAAATATTTTAATTTCTTTATTATAAATATAAATCATCTATCAATATTTAATACTAATTAACAATTAATAAAATTATATATCAATTAAAAAAAATTATCTGTAAAGTCATTACAAATGAATTATTTAAGTGTTATAATATAAGAATGACAAATCATGAGTGTGAAAAGTTTCATTTTAAATATAAATAATAATGTAAAATTTAAAAAGTAGTAAACATATATAAGAAATAATAATATAATTTTTTTAAAAGTATTTGAAAAGTTAAATATATAAAAAAAAACTTATCTCTTATATTCTTTTTAATAATTCAATACAATTTTTTTTAACTAGCACCGATTGTATTAACACTAGTTAATTCATAAAACAAACCCAACAACGATTTTTTAGAATAAAATGCAATTTTAGTCTTGTATGTTTCACTAACTTAACTTTTTCGTCCTCTTCGAATTGCATTTTTGGTTTTCTTCTTGTATGTTTGCAAAAAGGTTACAAAAAGGTCCTTTTTTCGCAACAAAAGGTCCTTTATATTTTGTAAAAAAAAGTTTCAATTTCGACGCAACAAAAAGGTCCTTTATGTTTTGTAAAAAAAAGTTTCAATTTCGTCGCAACAAAAAGGTCCTTTATATTTTGTGAAAAAAAGGTTCTAATTTCGTCCCTTATATATGAAAAAGACCTTTTTGTAATCTTTTGCAAACATACGGGTGACATTCATCATATTTTCATGCATTATGAGTGATATATTGTGATATTTGGCTATGGTTATCGTGTGATTGTGCACCATTTTGTTTTATTTATTAATCTATGATAGAGGTGTTTTTGTCGTTGTTTTTGCAGGCCCGGAAAAGCGTTGGAAATGGAATGGGGACGAAAAACGGCGAAAACGGGTGCAGACGAGGCCACACGACTCGTGTGGGTTGAGAAAATAAGAGACGCAGCTACGGCTTTTCACACGGGTCGTGTGAGTTGAGACCCGGGTTGTGTGACCCGGTCGTGTGTGTGGTCGTGTGAGTCTGGAAGTTCGCCGAAATGTATAGAAAAGTCATACGACTTGTGTGGTATATGACACGAGTCGTGTGACGTGCAGACCAGTTCAGCGGGGAATAAGATTTTTACGCTATTTCTTCCCTTTTTCGACCCAGAATTGCCCTACAGTATAAAACAGACTTGGAGAACTCATTTTTGGGACTTTTGACACCATTGGAGGCCTAGAGAAAGCACGAAACACACGAGGGATTCGAGGAAGTCCAGATTGAAGATTCGGGAACTAACGGCGACAATAGTTCTTCTTTCTTTTCTCTTTTTCTTCTTCATTGAACTCATGAATATATTTATTTTGAGTTTTGAGAATATGTTTAGTAGCTAAACTTTTTAGGGATTCTAAGATTTGTGAGTACTCGGATTATTTTATGAAGTGATTTTATTTATTCATTCCGGCTTATCATTCGTTTACCAATTTCTTGTGCTTTTATTAATTGTGTGAATATAGGGTCCGTATTTGTGCATATTTGTGATTGACTTGAGACCGAGAGGAGATAGCTGATTGATAGAATTGGGAAATTCATAACGTAAGAGACTAAACAGACAGAGAGGTTGATAGAATCTTGCGAGGGAACTAGAATCTTAGGAGCTTATGGGAGTTGATTGTTCATCTTGAGACCGATAGGAGATAGATAACAATTAATATCTACGATTTAACTTGTTCGAGAGAAATGTGTAAATTACTTAAGTGATTATCCCTACGAATGGTAGAATTAAATAAAGTTTGAATGAATAAGAAATCTTTGCTAGAATAATCCCGAGGAAAGCATAGCCTAGAATATGTTTTCTCATTCTTGATTTATCTTAGAACAAGCCTTCATTAGTGTTAGAATTTATTTTGCAATCATTTAGTAGTTAGTTTAGAATAAAACAACCATTCAAATTTGCATTAGACTGAATAATATTTAATCGTTTACATTTTGATACTTAGTTATTTTGACAACAATCTCTGTGGAATACGACCTTGCTCGCCACTCACTATAGCTATACCGTACACTTGCAGGTAGTGATATTTTGCAAACAACGGGACAAAAATAGGAAATGCAATTCGAAGAGGACGAAAAAGTTATAGTAGTAAAACATACATGACTATAATTATGGGTTTAATGCACCAAATCCCCCCTGTATTATACTAAATTTGGGTGTTTCCACCCTCTAATTCAAAAATTGCGTTAGACCCTCTTCTATTAAGGGTTGACGAGCTGACGCTCCCCAAGTTATATTTGAGTGTTAACCCTGTTAATTTTTTTTATAAACTTCCCGTTATGCCCTCATTTATTATATTTTACAAGTAAAACTGAAATTTCAATCATAAACATAATCTCTCTCTTTGCGATCGACTCACTAAATTCTTCCCACATTCAACAAAAAATCAGATCTCCACTCATTCACGCCAAAACCCTCCGCCGCTCCTTCCCCACTTTCTCTCTCATCCTCCAATTATTCACCAGATCGTCGATTGTAGAAACAGCCATGGCCGCCACGACCGTGTCCCCGTCCTCATCCTCCCCTCGCGGTGACGACGACCGCCACATCCCCACCGCCCTAGCCCTCCCCGCCGCGACCGCCGTTGTCGCCACCGCCTCCTGCCGCTTCCCTCCCCCGTGTTGGTCTCCCAACGAGACGACGGCCCTTATCGACGCCTACAGGGACAAGTGGTACTCCCTCCAGTGCAGCAACCTCCGCGCCAACCACTGGTACTCCCTCCGGCGAAGCAACCTCCGCTGCGCTGCCCCGGCACGCCCACGAAGACCGCCGCCAGTGCCGTCACAAGATGGAGAAGCTCCGCAAGCGGTACTGCCCGAGATCTAACGGGCCGCCGTGCGTATGCCTCGTCGTGGGCCTACTTCCAGGGGATGGACGCCATGGAGAAGGGATTCGGCGGCGATCCGTCCTCCTCATCCTCAGATGGCGAGGAAGACGAGGATGATGACGGACGCAGAAACACCATCAAGCGCATCAACGATTTGTACAATCACGACCACAAACAAAAGGACTATTCACAGCCGCTGGATCAAGAGGACCCAAAATGAACCTCGAGTCGCAGCAGAGGATTGTCGAGGCCTTTGCAAAGGCAATTACCGAAACAAGTGCTCACAAGAAGCAGAAAAGGATGCATTCTATGCCCGATTGCTGAAAAGTCTCTCGAGGTAAAGTGAGCCACTTGGAGTTTCTTGTTCTGCTTGCCAAGTACAAGAATAAAAAAAAAAGTAGCTGAAATGAAGAAGGGAAGGGAGTCGTTGGGCGAGATTAGGGTGAAATGTGGGGAAGTCATTTAAATGGCTAATTTTAAGGGTAAAAATATAAATTCCGCGACTTTAAGGTGAAAAGATGAAGAAAAAGCCGCACAACAAGTGCGTGCACACCACTTCTGTCATCTTAGACAGTTTAGGCTACTTCGTGCATGCAAAAATACATTACAAAGGGATCTAACAATACATGGGAATTTGGTGCATTCAACCCCTAAAATTATAATTTACTCATATTTTTAATCCAGAATTTCAATTGCTCTTTTTTCTCGATGCCTATCTGCGTTTGAGAGTACTCGCTGTATAGCTTGCATTCTGAAACAGACGTGTGATTTTCACACAGATTGACGAGGTGTAAATCCTTCGCATATGAGTAAAATGTCACCGGCCAAACTTTCCGTCGCCGTTGTGCATCTAACAAGAAAACAGCGCAAGCGTTTCAAACGAAAAGGTACAGCACAATTTCCAATACGCGAACTGTTTGTACCACCAATTAGAAAATCTGTTCAAGTTTTTTTCTCTTGTTTGTGAAGTGAAAATCAAGGCTAAAAGGGTTGCACAAAAGAAGAAGAAGAAGAACAGTCTGGAAGAGATAGAAAACGTTACCCCTCTCGTGAAGAAGTACTGGTTCCAAAGGTACAATCTTTTCTCCAGATACGACGAGGGCGTCAAGCTGGATGAAGAGGGTTGGTTCTCCGTCACGCCGGAGGAAATCGCCGCTGGCCAGGCACGCCGGTGCGCCGGCGCCGGAGTCGTCATTGACGCATTCGCCGGCGTTGGTGGAAACGCCATTCAGTTCGCCAAAGTGTGAGTCAGTTGTATTGTCACTGTAGAGATAATTCGTGCATATATGGGTTGAAGGGTATTCTGAATGTTGTATACTGCTGCTTTTCTGTAACTTTTGAATTAGGTTTTGGGGATTTAGTGTGATGCCAATTGCTCAACTTTCCTAAAAATGCAGCAAAATGTGTAGTATCTTTGCCTAGTCACAAGGTTCTATTAAGTTTGGTGTGCAGCTGAGCACTTAATTTAACACCATGCATAGATATTTGGTTTTCTGTAACTTCTGAATTGAGATTTGGGGATTTAGTATACTGCCAGTAGCTCCACTTTCCTCGCTTAAGAAATGCAGCTAAGTATGAAGTATTTTTATCTGGGCACAGGGTTTCTGTGTGTATGATTGTAGATGAATGTGTGTAGAGAGGCTATTATGGTTCTACTTGTTGTGGTATTTGCTATTAAATTATGGTGTGCAGTTGGGCACTTGATTAACACCATGTTTATATGGTCAGGTGCCGTCGTGTTGTTGCTGTTGAAATAGACCCGAACAAGGTGGCCCTCGCGATTCATAATGCTAAGATTTATGGCGTACGAGATAATATTGATTTCATTGTTGGGGATTTTTTCCAGCTTGCACCTTCTTTGGAGGTTCTTTTTTGTTTCTTTATTTCTTATTTTTCTTTCAAGTATTTGCCCCTTTTGAGGATGCTTATTTGTTCGAACTTTTACTTTCTGTCATAGGATGCAGTAAGACAGTATAATGAATCAGAAGCTGTTTTATCCAAAAAATGCCGGATTTCTTAAAAGTGGTTGTTCGTGGAGTTTATTTTTTCCCCTACTTATGCATCTCTATGTGAATCAGAACTTGGGACCTTTTTTTCCATCCAATTTGTCCCAAAAGCAAAACTTTATGATTATTTTGTGATATGCATTACTAATATGTTATTGATTGCATGGTGCTTGTTATTTGGATCTGCCTTTTCACTCTTTTAACGCTGTTCAATAATTTACTTCCACTCGCTCGTTTTTCTTTTCAGATTGTGCAGCTTTTGTATTGCCCTTCTTATGTTTCCTTCCGGTTTTTTGCTTATCACATATGTGATGATTTGTATATCCTCAACGATTATAATTGAATCTTATTTTTGGAGATGATTACTTATGTATTTGTCAGACAATAGATACACCTAAAAACTTCTAACAAACAAAAATAGAAATTTAAGTTACTGCAATATGTATTTTGTCTCATTTACTGGTTATACTTGCAACTTTAGATTTTGTATCTAATTTAACTGAAATTGGATCAAATATACGTATAATCAGGCTGCTGCATTACTATTATCTAAGTGAAATATATTAAGCCAATAAGTAGAGAGATACGATGCTGGTCCAAATCTAATTTGGAGAATATATATAAGTGATTTAGAGGAATTTTGCAGCTGATTTAAGTAGATCAATGATTAAGTCCAATTAAGTAAATCAATGGTTAAGTCATACCTTATTCTTAGTCTATGTGGAGTGACTTACAAGCATAAGTTAGTGGATAAGTGGCCTCAAAATCAACGGACAGTATGGCCTAAGTAAAGAAGTAAAACGGATCAATGATTTAAGTTGTACGGTTGACATAGTTAACTGTTGTTCGTAAATATTCTGTTTTTCTATTAGTTTTCTTCTTTTATGATCGGCATTCTCTTGTTCCAGAAATAGCACTACCTTTGCTAAATTCAATTTTGTTGATAACTTTATCAGGGGGATGTAGTATTTCTTTCACCACCTTGGGGAGGCCCATCATATAAGGCAAACGAAACGTTTACTCTCGACTTGTTGAAGCCAAAAGATGGGTATTTGTTAATGATGGGTTATTTTACCAAATTTCTCCATGTTGAAAATCAAATCAATCTTTGACATTCACTTACTCTTAGTATCTCTATGCATATATACCATATAAGCGAGGTATAGTCAGCAACCACATGTAGTGGGGTGAATTCAATAGGGGTTAGAAATCTAAAAACCCCTAGTCAATATATTTTTCTACTCTTCTTATTTGTTGAAGGGAAAAGGTACGTAATTTAAAAGTTGGGTTTTTTTTTTTTTTATAGAAGGTGGTGTTTATTTTTCAGAGCATCTAATGGCATATGATAAATCTGATATTGCATTAATCTGATATAAATAAATAAAAAAAAGGAAAAAATAGAAAAAAGAAAAAAGAAAGATGTCTTCTTTTAGCCTGTATGCATTATGTAATTGGAATTTCATGGGAATCCAACCAAAATTGTTTTGCATGTTTATAATCCTATAAGTACACGACAAAATTGTTCTAAACAGTGCATGTGTTTGTTGTGTATTTGCAGATATTCCTTGTTTCAAGTTGCTCAGGCTATAACACCTAACATCATCATGTTCTTGCCTCGTACCACTGATGTGCTTCAAGCAAGAGAACTTTCATGGCTGTCATCTCCTCCATTGAATATTGAGGTATATACTCCTTCCGTTTTGTTGTACCATTCTCTGATGATTCTCACATATATTAAGAAAGGTCACGATCAAATTTAATGACATTTTGTTGAATTTTTGTCATTTTCAAATTTCAATAATTGAATTTCAAGGAAACTGTAATTTAATTTCTCGGTTTTCCACAAGTGACATATGTAATGAAACAGATATTTTCGAAAATGTAAGATTGAATGAAAATGGAGGGGTTATAATATTATTCCTTATAATAGTGCATTTGGTGTTTATCACTTGCCACTAAATTCTTGTTGATTCCACTTACGAATAATTCTCATTATCTTTGCAGATAGAAGAGAATTTCGTGAGGGGCAGATCAAAGGGAATAACCGTGTATTTTGGGGACTTGGCATTCTCATAGCTTGGTATGCTATGCTGCTCAAGTTTTGATCAGTATCTGATTGATAGTTGTATAAAAGGTAAACATTTGGGTACATATGAGAGGGAATGCCGTGGGACTCATTTATCTCATGTTATATTTGTATACTAGTACGTAACCCGTGCGATGCACGAGATGTAAAATTTGGAAGAATAATATAACCTTACGTGCATTAGGATCGAAATTGAAATCATTAAAATACATAGGAACATTGTTGAATCATAAAAAGTTCGGTAACAGTCATATATTGTTAAAAACCTCCTTGTACACAACATTATGAGTTTGATTATTTGGTAACTCCTCATTATCACAAACTAATATTTTCAAAAGAGACAAATCCTAAAAATCAAACTAATATTTTTGGTGAACAAACTAATATTTTAGAATTGGTTATATGAATAAGGCTACCTGTTTTTTGTGTTCTTTTCATTCATTTTCATTCAAACAATCCGATAACTTGTATAATGAAATCCGAATCTTAAGCCGAAATATTTAACAAAAGAGTTTTTAAAAATTGAAAAGTCAAGGCAATCAGTTCAGATTAATTAAAAGTCAAAGAATATCCGCTCCTTGAAATAAAGACGTGTGCTATCATTAACCAAATATCCGGTTATTGATATAGAGTGGTTACCAAAAAATAGAACGCGATAAGGACACTTCGTGGAAATATCAATGGGATAAGGTCATAACATATCGCTATACATTTTAACGATAAAAGCTCAGATGGAATGATTTATGATAATTATGTCGTAATTAATGAATTAATTAAATGTGTGAAAAGGACATAATTAATGAGAAGTGTGAAAATGACATAATTAATTAGAAGTGTAAAAAGGACATAATTAATGAGAAGTGTGAAAAGAACATAAAAGTTACCGATTTTGGAAAGTAATTAATGCAAAACTGACTTTGACCATTAATTAAGTTACTAATTTTGATAAATGTTAATTCTTATTATATAAGTATAGATTAAAGTATACTGCGAGTACTTTTTTGGCCCGATACAGTAGCTTGACGGGATGATAAGTTTTGAACTATACTATTTTTATGAGATACCCTTATGACATGAATGAAATGCATCGGTGATTGGGAAAAACTACTATTCGACTAGCTTGCACGTATTTTTCAACTTACCATATCAATATTTCCTTACAATCTGCCATTCCAAGTTCCCGATTCTTGAATGAGTGTTAATGAATACCGCACCCCTTTTTACTAAATACCGCACCCAAAAAAGACAATTATGCCCTTTTTAATATTTTTTTTTTTTTTTTTTTTTGCTGG
>BKCP01006427.1:190819-204833 GCA_008636005.1 Striga asiatica
AAAAAAAAAAAAATAAAAATCACACGAACAAACAAGAAGCAAAAAAGACAATTGCATTGAGTTAAATAAAGGGAAACAAAAAAGACACCTTCGTAATTGCATTTCTTGAGCATCTTCTCAAGAATCTTCAACCACGTGGGATCGTCATCCACCACAAGAACCCGCAGGCCCGCTGAAAACACTCCGACATTGGCGAAGAGAACCCACTTGGCTCAGACATAAGGCCGACACGATCCATATCCGTTAGTTTAAGGGTTTTTGATCGTTTGCTTTATGGATCTAGATTGACACCTATGTTCAACAGAATACCAGCCAAATCCCTCCGACGAGTCTAAATATCATTAGAGAAAACACCATGCAACTTGTTTCGTAACATATCTTTTGCTAAAGTTCACAGCAAAAGTTTTTCTTTAAGAGAAAAAATATTACCTTCAAAGTATTTGTGCAAAGACATATAGGCCTTGGGTTCTCAAAAGCTTCAATAAGTTCCATAAGCTCAACGACTGGAAACATCTGAGGAAAGATGGGAAAACAAAATCAATAACTAAATGAAACTTGAAATCAAAATCATAAAAGTGATGCAATATTCAGAGCATGTAAAACTACCTCAATAAAACCCTCAATCTCTTTTAAGCTGATCAACATAATCCTTGTGTGCCGCCCCTTCTTGCCTCAAAGCATTAAAGTTCGAAAGAACCCACATGACTGAAATAATAACCCAAACCTCGATATAAACCAAAGACAATTCAAACTAACAACAAAATATGTATCAAACAAAACATACTCTCTTTCATGTTTATCTGAATGTTGATGTTGGAAAGATCAGGGGCCCTATTCGCCTCTTCTTCAAGCTCCTGCATTATCCAAAGAAATAAAATGATAAAAAAGAATAGTAAACACTGAAAAATTCTTTTCTAGAGGATAGAGAAACATAATATCCCATAATCCAAACCCCCGGGGCCGATAATGTGAACTTGTCATCTTCTTCTCTGATGTTAAGTTGTAATTTAGCTTATACATCTGCGTGTTCCTACACCCTTTCCTCGTCAATGGCTCTTGCTCTTGTTTCAATGTCAGACTCGTCAGAATTTGAATCTGAATCTGCACCAGCACCAGCATCCTCCTCTACACAAAAAATGAGTATGAGTACACATCATAATAGATGTAAAGCAATGCAGAGAATGATCCTCATAAGCTAATTAACATTAAAAGAAAACACTGGAAAAGGAAGAAGTACCTTCATCATCTTCATCCTCACTTCTGAGGAGTATATCATGGGCAAAAGGATCGTAACAACATTTTTGAAGAAGAGTCGCGTTACCGTGTTCTTCCACATCAGATTCTTGAAGCTCTTCAGGTTCACAACTGCCATCCGAATAAAAACTAAATTCTGCTTTTTGCTTCTTCAATGGAGGAGGATCTAACAATTTAGCACCTTTCTTTTTCTTATTGGGCACAGAACCAGCCATTTAACTGCATAAAAATGTTATCTTCGAAAATTATCTCACTTCATAAACAATAGAAGAGAATAAAATTTACAAGTTCACCAAGAATATATGTTGACAATACTCTCAATCAACTATGAACAGCTTGGTAGACTATGACTGATAACCAGTCGGCGACCGCAATTCACCAAAAAGAAGTACAGTAAACATCATTATTGAACAATAAGATCACAAAATTGCATTAACAAGCTAAAACGAAGAGAATTTCGCAAGAAACGAGACCTATTTCAGAGTTTATCAAATTTATCTTTTTCTTCATTTCTTTTTCCGCTAGCAACACACGCACAAAAGGAACAAGAACAAAAAAAATATATAAAAGAAAAAGACAGAGCAAAAATAAGATGAAGGTCAGTACCTGGGCTGCTTTAAATAAGTCAGACCAATTTGAATGCTCTTTTTTTTTTCCACAGGAAGACGGACTAAAAGTAGATAAGGAAATAAAAATAAAAACATACTGCTTTCTGGATTTTGTGAGTCATAAAAACCATTTTCTCATACACAAGTAAGCAAGCAGATCTAACCATTACTGTTGCCCGAAAGGTGCCGATGACCTTAGCGGCGTCGGCCGCCTCCTCTTTAGGAACGGTGCCGGTAGCGCTCGGACAAGATGGAGGGGGAGGAGAGGGTCTCAATAAGGCAGTGCTTGATGGCGTCGCGCGTGCGTTCACTCTGGGGCCAGATGTTGGAAAACTTCTCCACGACGGAGATGGTAGTGTTGTCGGACTGAGGCGGTAGTTCAGTATCGGCCATGGTGGTGGTGAATGAGGGGTTTGGGGATTCTGAATTGGAGTTTCTTGGGTAATGAAATTGATTGTCAACTTTTCTGAGCAAAGTTGCGTGTTGCAGGAGGACAAAAATTTTCTTCATCCTTCGAATTACATATCTATCCTCAAAAAGCTTTATTAAAAAAGGGTATTTTAGTCTACCAAAAGGTAAAGTTTCATTAGAGAGAAAGAGACCGGCAAATAGAAGCAAACACAGAGTTTTAAAAATAAGTCCAAAAACGATGTCGTTTAGGCTCAAATGGAGAGCAAAGAAAGCTGCCACGTGGCGGCTCATAAAGGGTTGTGCTGTTTTCTTATAAGATAGAGGGAGATAATAAGCATTATACCCTGGAAAGATAGAACACTTTGACTTATATATTACTACCTCCTATTCTTTTTAAATGTCATTTTGGCTTTATCAACTATTAACCAAAATAAATGTCGTTTTGAATCTTTTGTATATATTTTTCCATTATTACTCTCATTTAGTTAATAAATACACCACGTCTTTTCATATTCTCTTCATTTTTCTTAAAACATTCATTTCTATCTTCATTAATGAGGGTTATTATTGACAAAAAAATTATTCTTAATTAGTGTGCAACTTCACAAAACGACACTTATTATGAATAGGAGGGAGTATAAGTATATGGTATATAGAAAACCTGAAGTTAATACACTACAAAAAATCGTTAGAATTATATTCTAACGGAAAATCCAATGATAATATATTTCAATAGAAATTCCAACGGATATTTCAATGGTATAGCTTGCGTTAGAATTATTCCAACGAAAATATTCCGTTGGAAAGTATTTTTCATTGAAATTTTAGATGGAATTTGATGATTCCAACGGCTTTTGACCGTAGGACTTTCCGTTGGAATATGTTAGAATTTTTATTTTCACCAACGTTGAAAAATCTACTGTTGGAATCATCAAAATCCAACAGAAATTCCAATGGAATACTCATTCCAACGGAATATTTTTGTTGGAATTTCTATTGGAATAATTTCAACGGAAATAATAACATTGAAATATCCATTGGAAGTGCCGTTGTAATTCTATTAGAATATATTTTCATCGGAATTTTATCATTTTCTTGTAGTGATATGACAACACAGAGTAGTAATATACTGTTCATTATAGTGTTTTCTAAACATATAAAAATTGTAATAAACAACATATAAACATGTGGGAAGAGGGCCTTCAACTGTCAAAACAAAAATCGCTTAATCATCTATCAACTGTCATATTTCATTCTGTTACTCCACAATACATACACCCATTCAACTCTCACAACTCTCACTCACCTCAATTAATTTTCAAATCTTCCCAAAATTCTCTTCATTTTCAAACCTATTGATTCATATATGGCAATTGCAATAAAAAATTGGTGAAAAAAAGGAACAATGTTATGTACAAATATACCAAAAAATTAGGTGCATCATTTTTGTTAAAAAGAAAAATACATGAGGTGAGGAGCATCATTTTTACACACACAGTGAGATACGTGAGAAATACACAAGAAGAGCCCATCAAGCATAAATATTATGCTCCTTTCGTGGTTGAAGTTTAAAACAAACATAAAAGGCCCAGTCCATGTTTACCCCATGATATCACCAATTTTCAATTGGAAAAATCCTACGTTACAAGCCATCTTGAATCTTGACGTTGCTACAGTATTAATTTGTTTAAACTCTATTAAACTGTTAAACTTTTAGATAAAAAATTCATATTAAACAAAACAAGTTTGTATAGTTCAAAATATTATCCGTCAATATATGTCAATTTTGATCCGATACACTAATAAATAATAATGCAAAATCTGTAAAAAAAATAAAAAAATAATACGCAGTGAAAGAAAATTTTAGCACACAAGTGATAAAACATCGATAAATATTTAATGTATAAAGGCTTTAATGTCTTACAGCCAAAAAACATTTGCAAGGCCAAAAAAATCCAAGAAATTATTACACAAACTAGTGTAGGAAAAGATGTCCACGTGGAGGGTGATGGATGAAGTAATTGATCCCCATTGGTCAGAAATCTATCCATTCGAATCCATGAGATTTGGTTCCAGATTTCAGCCATCCTACTTGGCTCCCTTCAGCACTCAACACTCCCTTTAAGTCACAAACGCGTCACTAGCCTCCCTTTCTATTACTGATTACTCATTCATACAACAATTTCAAACTATTACAACTACTATAAGTATCCCGACATACCGGGAATACTTCAAAAAAAAAAAAAAAAGAAAAAAGAAAAAAGAAAAAATCAAGGGCCAAAAAATTATACAGAAAGTCGAGAGAGACGCATTGATATAAATATGGCTTCAACATCTGCTGCATTGGTAAATGGCCTTGGATCGGCCTTCCTCTCCGGCGGCAAGAAGACTCAGTCACTGCTCTCAGCCCCTGCTTCCGCCCGGCCCGCGGCCCCCAAGCGGCTCATTGTAGCGGCTGCCGTCGCCCCCAAGAAGTCTTGGATTCCGGCCGTCAAGGGCGGCGGCAACTTCATTGACCCCGAGTGGCTCGATGGCTCGTAAGTCCCCTCTCGCTCGATTCACTCTAAAGGCTCCAATTGGATCGATAATTTCAAATTTTGAAGCTAAAACATTTAGTTATTGAGAAAAAATAAATAAATATTTCAATCTATCGCTTTTTATATTTTTAGCTACCTTTTCAGTTATAATCGTCTAACAGGTGCTATTGGTTGTTAATTTTTTTTTTAGTTTTGTCTCGCTTTATTCAATCCAATTTTGTCACATGAATATTATAAATGCAATCAAATATTAAAAAGATATTAACCGTTATTATACATTTCCCAACAAAATTTATCAACTTACATATTTTACCTCTCAATTATATACAATCATTGTTTTACTAGGATGATTCGGTTAGTGCTTTCCACCGTTGGATACATGTAGATTATTTAATGTAAATAATCTACGATAAAAAAAAATATTGGCAGAATAATTCCGTTAACCAACTGGACTGTAGTACGTAATTCCGTTATATATAAATTACTTGTAGTAATCATTACATTTTATTTCACATTCATTCATAAACTCACAATCAATTCATTATCTTATCCAATTCCTCAAATCGAACTGAATTAATCAATCCAATCCAATAAATCGAAATTTCACACAGGCTGGCGGGGGACTACGGTTTCGACCCGCTGGGGCTCGGGCGCGACCCGGCGTTCCTCAAGTGGTACCGCGAGGCGGAGCTCATCCACGGGCGGTGGGCGATGGCCGCGGTGGTGGGCATCTTCGTGGGGCAGGCGTGGAGCGGGATCCCGTGGTTTGAGGCGGGGGCCGCCCCTGGGGCCGTGGCCCCATTCTCGTTCGGGACGCTGCTTGGGACGCAGCTTCTGCTGATGGGGTGGGTGGAGAGCAAGCGGTGGGTCGACTTCTTCAACCCGGAGTCGCAGTCGGTGGAGTGGGCCACCCCGTGGTCGAGGACGGCCGACAACTTCGCCAATGCCACGGGGGAGCAGGGCTACCCGGGAGGCAAGTTCTTCGACCCGCTCGGGTTCGCGGGCACGCTTGAGGGCGGGGTGTACGTGCCCGACGCGGACAAGCTCGACCGGCTCAAGGTGGCCGAGATCAAGCACGCGCGCCTCGCCATGCTCGCCATGCTCATCTTCTACGTCGAGGCGGGGCAGGGGAAGACGCCCCTCGGCGCACTAGGCTTGTGATTGATTCCAAGTTTGTTTATTTGTTGTGTAAAGGAGAATCTTGATTTTATTGAGCAATGTAATTTTGAATTTTAGCATACATTTTTACGTTTGTCTCTCTACATTTTGCAAAAATCGATTAGAGAATGGTATCTATGTCATAATGCGGTAAATTAATACATGCATGTTCTGTTCACCAATACTAGTTTGATTAATCATCGGTTTTTATTTAAATTCTGTCAATGAAATAATAATAATAATAGCAATGACAAGAAGTGTGAGTTCAACATCTTCCCTCTTAATTCGACAACCTACTAACACCACTGCAAAACCCATGTCAATATACAATGAACACAACACGCAAACCAAAAGCAAATAAGCAAAAAAAGATTATATATGAATGAGTGTTAGAATATTTCTTGTTTATTGTCCCATAGGAAAGAACAAGATTATTAGCATAGTGGGCTATTCTTAAATCACTTTTAGAATGGAACTTTATTAAGGTGTTATTAGGCTTGCTCTCTTTATAATATGAAAACAAAACATCAAAATAATATTGAACGAGACATTGAACAGTGTGTATTGTATGAACAAGAGAGGAAAGCTTCTGTAAACAGAGGAGAAGCGAGAAAAAGAAAAAGTTGAGCTAATGAACCCTAATCTTCTCTTTTATATTTAGAGAGAAGATAAACCTAATGGACTAAACATAATGGGCTAAATAATACTACAACATAAAAGGCCCAATACAATGTTAAACTACAATAAGCCCAATAATGATATAAAACCCAATTACATAGTTGTTACCCCCCCGCAAGAGGAACATGTATATTGGTCATGTTCATCTTGGATAATAAGTAATGAAAGGGCTGAGGTCCAAGTGCTTTAGTTAGAATATCAGCAACTTGGTCCTTAGAAGAAACATGGTGAAGTTGGATGATGCCTCTTGAAATTTTCTCCCTGATGAGGTGACAGTCAATCTCGATGTGTTTCGTCCTCTCATGAAAAATGGGATTATGGGCCATGGTTATAGCTGACCTGCTGTCTGAAAAAATAGACACTGGAAAATGGTGTGAGATTTTTAGGTCAGAAAGTAAATATAGAAGCCACTGGGCCTCACAGGAGGCTGAGGCTAGGGCTCTATATTCACTTTCTGCAGAGGATCGGCTGACAGTAGTTTGTTTCTTAGATTTCCAGGAAATAAGAGAGTTTCCCAAAAAAAAACATGAAACCAGTTATACTTTTTCTTGAATCAACACAGCCAGCCCAATCACTATCACAAAATGAATGTAAAGAAAGAGAGAAAGATCTGGGAAGAAGAATACCTTTGCCCACTGACTGTTTAATGTCCCTTAGAACTCTTTGTGCTGCAGCCATGTGGATGGTAGTTGGAGTGCTCATGTATTGACTTAAAGCCTGCACACTATAAGAAATGTTTGGTCTTGTAATAGTTAGGTAAAGCAGCCTGCCAATTAGCCTTCTATAGGATGTAGGATCTATGGACTCATTAACATTTTCAGCAAGAGAAGTGAGTTTAAGGTTATTGTCCATAGGTGTACTAGCAGGTTTGCTTCCCAATAAGCCAGAATCAGATAGTATGTCTAGGGCATATTTTCTTTGGCAAAGATTTATGCCTTTTTCAGAATGAGCAACTTCAATGCCTAGAATATACTTAAGTTGACCAAGATCTTTGATAGTAAAACAGGCATCCAAATGGTTTTTAATGGCTATGATTTGATCAAGGTTGTCACCAGTTAGTATAATATCATCCACATATATAAGTAAGGCCAGAAAATGATCAGCAGATTGTAAAGTAAATAATGAACAATCAGATATGGATTGGCTGAAGCCATAATTCAGTAAACAAGTGGTTAACTTTTGAAACCATTGTCTAGAAGCTTGTTTAAGGCCATATAGACTCTTTGTGAGTTTGCAAACTTTAGAATTATGAGAGGAGTCAGACAAGTAACCAGGGGGTGGGGACATATATACTTCCTCATTGAGGTCACCATGCAAGAATGCATTGTTGACATCTAATTGATGTACATGCCAGTGTTTTATGGATGCAACAGCAAGGAGTAGTCTTACAGTGGTTATTTTAGCAACAGGAGAAAAGGTATCAAAATAATCTATACCTTCTTCCTATGTATAACCCTTTGCTACCAATCTTGCTTTATATCTTTCTACAGATCCATCTGACTTATATTTTATTTTAAAAACCCATTTACACCATATAGTGTGTTTACCAGCAGGTAAATCTGTTAAAACCCAAGTATTAGTTTTCTCAAGAGCTTGCAGCTCTTTGTTCATGGCTTCTTGCCAAAGTGGGTCTTTAACAGCTTGTTTGTATGTTTTGGGTTCAGTCAGGGTGGAGATGGATGCAGTAAAACATGCATGAGATGATGAAAGATGTGCTGTAGAAAGATGGTTTTCAATGGGATATTTTACAATACCATGAGATGTTCCAGAAACGTTATTTTGTGCTTCACTGAAAATAAGGTTAGAAGATGAAGGGAGGGAATGTTTGTATATGTTCAGGTAAGAGGGAATAGTTCTTGTTCTGGTTGATCTTCTGTGTGGTGAAGAATTAGGTTGGGGAGCAGGGCTTGGAGAAGACAGTAAACCAGGTGAGGCAGGAGGGCCTGTAGGTAAGATAGTAGAAACAGGGTCTATATTTACTGTATTTGGGTTGATAGGATTGTATTTGATAAGGTCAGAAGGGAAATCTGTGGGAGTAGGAAACATAGGGGAATTTTGTTGAGTGTCAATAGAAGGTGGTTGTTGAAAAGGAAGCACAGTTTCATAAAATATAACATTTCTAAAGATTATAATTTTATTGGTCTCCAAGTTGTAAAGCCTATAACCTTTACAACCTAGTGGATATCCAAGCAATATGCACTTTGATGCTCTGGGATCAAACTTAGATCTGGCTTGTTGCAGAGTAGATACAAAACATAAGCATCCTATGACTTTGAAATGATCATAGGTGGGTTTCTTTTGAAAAAGAAGTTCAAAAGGTGATTTTCCATGAAGAACATTGGATGGGATTCTATTAATGATATGAGCAGCAGCAGTGATACAATCTATCCAAAAATGTAAAGGCAAATGTGCATGAAACATGATTGCCCTAGCTACTTGTAATAAATGCTGATGTTTTCTTTCTACTCTGCCATTCTGCTGTGGTGTTTCTACACAAGATGTTTGATGAATGATTCCATGAGAATGGTAAAAATTATGCAAAAGAAACTCAGTACCATTATCTGACCTAATGATTTTGATCTTTTTGTTGAACTGAGTTAGAATAAGGTTGTAAAAATGTTGAAGATAATGATGTGTGTCTGATTTCAAAATCAAAGGATATATCCATGTGGTTCTGGTGAAATCATCCACAATTGTGAGAAAATATTTATGACCTGAGATAGAAGGTACAGAAAAAGGACCCCAAAGATCACAATGAATCAAGTCAAATGCAGCAGATGTAGTAGATGTGCTAATGGGAAATGGTAATTTCTTTTGTCTACTAAAATGACAAATGTCACAGGGATTGTGCATATGAGACTTGCAATTAATAGATAAAGGCAATTGTGAAAGCTTATGATATGATAAATGTCCAAGTCTGACATGCCATAATTCAGAATCAAGAGGAGATACATTTGCAGCATTAGCATCAGAATTATTTGCAACATGAATATCAGAAGTATTTGCAACATGGTTATCAGAAGTATTTGCAACATAAGTATCAAAGATATTTGCAACATGAGTATCAGTATGTAAAGATAGATGGTATAAGCCATTCTTTGCTTCAGCAAAACCAATCATTCTGTTGGTTTTGAGATCCTGTAAGATGCAATAAGAAGACAAAAAATTGACACTACAATTATTTGTAACTGTTAGTTTAGAGACAGATATGAGATTGAAAGTAAAAGTTGAAACAAACAACACATTATACAGCACAAGATTAGGCCCCAGATTAATCTGTCCCACATGGCATGCATAAGTGTGTTGTCCATTTGGTAAATTAATCTTAACAGAGATAGATGTAGGAGGAGAAGAGTATAAAGATATATCACATATCATATGGTCAGTAGCACCAGTATCAAGAATCCAAGTTGATGTAGGAAAATTAGAATGAACAGAACATGAAACATGTAAGTTACCTGCACCAACATTTGCAGATGTGGAAGAAGTGAAAGCAGTAGCAACCACAGGAGATGAAGGAATTTGTGGCTGGACTGTGGCTTGTTTAAGAGTTTGTGATCTCTTAAAATCTAAAAACTCATGAAAGAGAGCATCAATCATGTTTGGATTAGTGTTTTCAGTCATGTTTTGATTAGGAAGTGAAGTGGAACAGAGTTGGCAGCTGTGTGAGATGGATGAATTCTTGGTCCTTTAGGGCCAACCCAATCGGGGGGATAACCAATAACTTGATAGCATCTTTCAGAGGGGTGATTGTAGCCACAGTGTTGACATTTGAATTTCTTTCTGTCTTTAGAGAAGGGTTGGGATTTCGGTTGAGAAGGTTGGAATTTGATATGAGTTGGAGGTTTGGTAAGTAACATAACAAGGTGATCAGAAGTTTTGTTTGGGATATGTAGGTTTCTTTGTCTTTCTTCTTGAAGGAGGAGTGAATACACTTTGGACAGAGATGGAAGTGGTGATGGTAATAGAAAATGACTCCGCAAGGATGAAAATGAGTCATTAAGACCAATGAGAAATTTCATAACAGAATCAGACTGTTGAGCAGCGCACATGGCATCAAAAATATTGCAAGTACATGATTTATAAGCACCACAAGTACAACGAATGACAGGACGATAAGTAATGTACTCATCCTATAGAGATTTGAAGGAATTATAGTACTGTGTAATAGATAAAGAGCCCTGGTCCATAGAACTGAGGGATTTTTCAAGTTGGAAAATCCTAGGACCGCTACTCAAAGCATATCTCGATTTAATTTCATCCCAAACATCTTTGGCAACAGTGAAAAAGAGCAAGGATTGATGAATATCTTTGGACACAGAATTAAGAAGCCACGAAAGTACCAGATTATTCGCTTGAATCCAAGCAATAGAATCAGTAGGAGATTGAGTAGGAGAGGGGACCGAAACAGTACCATCAATGAAGCCAGCTTTATTTTTAACACTGAGAGCCATGAGAACGGCTCGAGACCACGAAACATAATTGTCTCCATTGAAGACCTCGGCAACTATGAGTGCACCAGGATTGTCATTCGGGTGAACGAAAAATGGAGAGGATGGATCATCAGTCGGCAGAGAAGTAACAGTAGCCATAGATCGTGATTCCAAAACGTCAACCGAAGATAGAAAACTCAAATCTAAGGGTTTGAAAAAGCAGATCTAGGGTTACGAGAACCAGATCTACGAATCCAAATACCGATCGAGATTCCAAAAAAATGATCTAAACGATGCAGCGGAAGATTAAAACGTAAAGGATCGATTGAAACTCAGTGATTGATACCATAATATGAACAAAACATCAAAATAATATTGAACGAGACATTGAACAGTGTGTATTGTATAAACAAGAGAGGAAAGCTTCTGTAAACAGAGGAGAAGCGAGAAAAAGAAAAAGTTGAGCTAATGAACCCTAATCTTCTCTTTTATATTTAGAGAGAAGATAAACCTAATGGACTAAACATAATGGGCTAAATAATACTACAACATAAAAGGCCCAATACAATGTTAAACTACAATAAGCCCAATAATGATATAAAACCCAATTACATAGTTGTTATTTTATCTCTATAGGACCACACCCTTTCAATATATAAAATGATGCTCTAGTACAAAAGAGGTATGGACTACAAAAGATAAAATACTTATTTTATTCAATTATATCAATTGAAACATTATCAATTTTCATGATAAATCTATCAATGACATATCATGGTCAAATATATAAATTTATTACTAATTATGAGTAATCTGGTTATTTTCACACAATTCTCAATCACCCACCCACTTTAGTGGGTTCCACTCCAAACCACTTGCCCTACCCTCTCTCTCATACACAAACACACACACACACACACACACAAAGTCACGGTCTGCCGCCACACGCCACTAACCCCACTGCTGGCACAGTCGATCTCTCCATCAGCCCCGCAGCAGCTACAGTTTGCCTCCAGAATCCTCTTGATACAGGCCGCCTCCGTCGCGCTCTTGCAATCACTGTGTTCATCATAACAATCTTCGTCGCCGCTCTTGCCCTCACCGCCAAGCCGCGGCCAGTGTCCGACATAACAATCGCCGCGTGTCTTTGTGAGAATGTTGACATCCGAGTTCGCCCATGAGACCGAACCGGGCCACGCAATTCCGAGAGCCGAACCCAAGATCCGGTCGACCCATAGAGCGCCGAGCTGGACCGAAAAATTCTTTGACCCTGGCATCGCCGTGAGACCATTCGTCAGTTCGGTATTTTCTATTACAACACCGTGGGTGCCGGGCTGACAAATGACGGACTGAAAGAAAGATTCCCTGGGACCAGGGGAACAGATGGAGGTAAGATGCCGAGGTGCCGATTTGGGGTCCCAGAGCGGGCCTCTACAACGGAGAATGCCGATCTCTATAATGGTATAATAATGCCACTTGGAGAGCAATCATTGGCTAAATGGATGGAACATCATAGCCTGCAGACCTACTCCTCTTAGCTAAGACATAAAGCCTGTCAGCATTAAATGCCTGCCACCCAATGATGAGGAAAACCTCAAATCGCATTTAATGCTGTCAGAGAAGCGCCGGACTATCCTGCAGAAACACTGTACGACAAGACCGATGAACAGTACCTGAACAGTGCCACATTAAAGGCTACTATAAATAGCAACCCTTCTCATTTATTTTGGGTTGTTGAACCTCAACTGTTAAAAGCTCTTTCTATATTTTCTCTCTCTAAAACTTGTAAGGAATTTCGTGTAAGAAATATAAGTATATCGCAAGTGCCGACCTCGTACGAGAGGCCGACCTCGTGATCTTTTAATAACACCGCAATTAAACCGTATTTCCTCGTCTTTTCCTTATTTCTTTTCCATTATTTATCTTTTTAACCGTTGACCGGAAACGCCCGTCAACAGTTTGGCGCTAGAGGAAGGGCACCATAAGTTACTTGGTGTCAATTTTTCGATCTTGTGAAGTTACACACACCGCACTCATCTTTTTTCACCTTTTCGTTTCTAAAAACCACTCAAAATGCCTTCATCCGGACATGACGACTCCACCCAGCAGTCCGGCTCCCAGTCTCGCCGCCGCAACGGCGGGGAGTCCTCCCGTCGCGCTCAGCAGGGACCGATCGTTCCCGTACCCCCAGTTCCAACTTTCGCTGCGGTGTTGCAGCACCCCGACGTCCTGAAAGCCCTCGAGGGGGTCTTCGCCAAGGCCCTCGCCAGTCAAACCGCCGGGGCGAACACTGTGGTGCCCACGGAGAACCCCGGCAACACTCTGCTCCACACTCCTGAAAAGGAGATCGGTGGACAAAGGAACCCAGCAAAATCCAAAACCACGGCTCAATCGCCGAACCGCGAGGCTCAGAACCGTCGCGACAAAAGTACCAGACCGGCTCCCACAGAGCAGACGGGGGAGAGCCGGCCAGAACGAAGCCTCCCGGTCATTCGTCGCTCCGTCCACCAACGCTTGGGAGACAAGAGTCACGCCAACCACGATCTCCGGGAGGTGATCAGACGAGGCAAAGCCATCGGCCACGACACCGAGGAAGTCGCGGCCCTCAAACGCAGAGTTGCCGAATTGGAAGGTCGGCAGCTCACTGGGAGCGAGTTTTCACTCCCAGGCCACCAACAAACTCACGCGCGACCGACCCCTCGGATCGCGGATAACGCCTCACCTCTCTCCCTCGATATCCTACAAGAAGCCGTCCCAAAAGGAATACAGATACCGCAGCTCGGCCTCTATGACGGGAGCTCAGATCCCGATTCCCACCTCGGCCTCTACACCTCCTGGATGGACCTGCACGGCGCCTCCGACGCCCTGCGCTGCCGCATGTTCTCCCTGACGCTGGGGCCCAAGGCGCAGAGGTGGTACCACTCCCTTTACCCTC
>BKCP01006427.1:207049-239721 GCA_008636005.1 Striga asiatica
TACTGCTACACCATGATGCCGTTCGGGTTGAAGAATGCCGGGGCCACCTATCAACGCCTAGTTAATAAGATGTTTGCTAGCTTGATAGGTGAATGTATGGAAGTGTATGTAGATGATATGTTAGTTAAGTCTGTGTACGCGTCCAATCATGTAAACGATCTTAATAAAATGTTTTCCATTTTGCGTGATTATTCCATGAAGTTAAATCCCAAAAAGTGTACTTTCGGTGTTGGGTCAGGAAAATTCTTAGGGTACATAGTCAGCCAGCGCGGCATCGACGCAAACCCCGAGAAAATCATAGCGGTGCAAGATCTTCGACCGCCGACGTCAATCAAAGGAGTCCAGAGCCTAACTGGCAAACTCGCCGCCCTGAGCCGGTTTATCTCGAAGTCCACCGATCGCTGCAAACCCTTTTTCGACGCCATCAAGAAAAATCACAAGTTCGAGTGGACGCCGGCCTGCCAAAAGGCGTTGGAGGCAATCAAGGAAACTCTTAGCCAGGCTCCGACAATGCAAAAGCCCCGTCCAGGTGAAATGTTATATCTGTACCTGGGAATTTCCGAGGTGGCCGTAAGTGCCGCCCTGATTCGGGAAGATGATTCAGGCCAGTTTCCGATCTACTACGTGAGCAAGGCCCTTCACGACGCCGAGCTGAGGTACCCGCCTATGGAAAAGCTTGCCTTCGCCTTGGTGACCGCAGCTCGAAAACTCAGGCCGTATTTCCTGGAATATTCAATCACGGTCCTCACAGCCTACCCGCTAAGACAAATCCTACACCGACCCGACACTTCGGGTCGAATGGTCAAATGGGCAGTAGAGCTGGGACAATACGACATCCAGTACCGACCCCGAACAGCAATGAAGGGGCAGGTACTATCGGACTTCATAGCTGAGTTCACGCCGGGAGTTGAGGAAACGAAGGGCGAAGAACCTTGGGTGATGTACGTGGATGGGTCCTCCACTGCCGGACGAGCAGGCGGAGGAGTCGTCCTCGTAGATCCTCAAAAAAGGCTATTCTGTCACTCGATCCAATACCTCTTCCCGGCGACCAACAACGAAGCCGAATACGAGTCATTGCTATCCGGGCTCGACCTAGCCGAAGCCATGAGCCTGACCGATCTCGTCATATACTCCGACTCCATGTTAATGGTCAAACAAATTTCTGGGGAGTTCGAGGTCAAAGAGCCAAGGCTGGTTCCCTATCTGGGGCTAGTAAAGAAGAAATTAGCCAAACTCCGGACCCGAATAGAGCATATCCCGCGAACGGAGAACGTACAAGCTGACGCCTTGGCCCGTCTCGCCTCAAGTGCCGAGGTGGAGAGCGTCGACTATGTACAGGTCGCTCACAAGGAACAACCTTCCGTACTCGGCACCTCCATAATGAGCGCCGACCAGACCGTTGCAGACGAAGAACCGAACTGGATGATCCCGATCCGGTCGTATCTTGAAACCGGCGCGTTGCCGTCTGACCCAAAAGAGGCCAGACAGCTCCGTACCCGGGCAGCTCGATTTACGATCGTGGCCGGCGAATTATTCAAGAGAGGATACTCGGCACCCTTGCTCAAGTGCGTGGACGAGAAGAGTGCCGAGTACGTTCTGAAGGAGATTCACGAAGGTGTATGCGGAAACCACTCCGGCGGTTACGCCCTCGCCCACAAAGTTCTCAGGCAAGGATATTATTGGCCCAGCCTGAAGAAAGACGCATTGGACATGGCTCGGAGATGCGCAAAATGCCAAACGTTCGCGCCAAACATCGTCCAACCTTCGCAACCCTTGAAGTCGATATTTAGCCCGTGGCCATTCGCAAAATGGGGCGTCGATCTGATCGGCCCCCTACCCACCGGAAGAGGCGGAGTGAAGTACGCGGTCGTCGCCGTGGACTACTTCACGAAATGGGCAGAAGCCGAGCCACTCGCCACTATCACCGAACAGAAAATGATCGATTTCCTATGGAAATCAATCATATGCCGCTTCGGGGTGCCGAACTCCATAATCACCGACAACGGGAGACAGTTCGAGGGGAAGAAGCTAGAGGCATTTTGCGAAGAACATAACATCAAACATTTCTTCTCGACACCCTACCATCCTCAATCCAATGGTCAAGTCGAGGCCGTCAACAAAATTATCAAACAGGGACTCAAGGTCCGACTTGAAGCCGCAAAAGGAACCTGGCCGGAAGAGCTCCCAAACGTACTCTGGTCGTACCGCACGACAGCGAGATCATCGACGGGAGAGACGCCGTTCTCCCTAGCATACGGGACGGAGGCAATGGTACCTGTCGAGCTCGGCGCCCCAACCTTTCGAGTAACCAACTTCGAAGAGGGGTCTAATTCCGAGCTGTTGAGAACGAGTCTCGACCTGATAGATGAGCATCGGTCACAAGCCGAGCTCAGAAACGCGGCATACAAGAGACGAAGTGAGAGATACATTAATTCTCAAGTCAAGTCCCGCTCCTACCAGGTCGGCGACTTAGTGCTGAAGAGGGTAACGGGGCCTGACCCCGGACCGCTAAAACCGAAATGGGAGGGGCCCTACAAAATCAGCAAGGTCCTCCCACATGGGGCCTACCGTCTAGAACACCTGGACGGCACCCCCCACCAATACCCGTGGAATTCGGCCTTTTTGAAAAAATTTTACCAATAGGTCTAGGGCGATCTTGTGTTTTCATTTTTGTAATTTTACCTTGTATAAATAAGACAAAGCTTGTAAAGATGTACGTTTTTTGTTCTTTATTTTGTAATTTTATTTTTGTTCTTAATAAGTATAGATTGAGTCGAAGCGGCGTAATTAACGTAAGGAACGAAGTGTCGGCCGGGATCAGTACGATGACCGGGTCGGCACTAGCTGGACTCAACTAGGAAGTCCAGTCAGGCCAATAATACCACCGAGTCCAAATTCGAGACCGGTCCGGTAAGCTGCCACATAATTATGTGCAGGTCGGGTCAGTACGATGGCCCGGCCTTCACGAGCCGGGCTCGGCAAAGTAGCCCGGTGAGGCCACTGCGCCAACGTAAGGAACAAAGTATACGAAACAAACATAAGGAGCCAAGTCCAACCTCGGACTCGGCCGCGTAAGAAAGAGGAAAAGTACCGATCTCGACATCCGACTCGGTCACGTAAAGATAAGTAAATATGCAAAACGGCACTAAGCCCATACTTGCAGAAGAACACGTAAACACATTCATTCAACGCAAAATGTAAGTAAGCACGCAGTGCGGCACCAAGCCCGCAGTGCGAAAACGCAGAAAAACATTCACCCACGACTAAGTAAATAAAACATTAAGAACTCATTCGAAACAAACGAATGATAATATCCATTAAAAGCACAAAAACATTCATAACTCGGATTCTTAAAGTGGCTCGCAGGCCAAAACAAACAAACTATTCATGAATCAAACTTTGTTATAAAAAGATAAAAGGGCCACATACGGCCAAAAGACCGCGGCACGCAGGCCGGAGAATCTTCAGAGGGCGGCCCCGGCATCTACCTCCGCGACCTCGACCTCGGTCTCTGCCACGGCCGTTCCCTCGACCTCCACCTCCGTCATCTCGGAAGTGCCGACCCCCACCTCGGCGTCCTCCGTGGCCTTCGCCTTCGCCGCAGCTGCAGCTTTCTCCGCCTCTTCCATGTCGGCGATTACAGAGAGGACGACCCCACGCCTCGGCCGGGGCTCAAGCTCGGGTTCGGGAGCGAACGGCTTATACGCCGGCAGAACCTCCCCCGGGGCCAGTTTCCACGTCTCCAGGGTCGGGACGGCGCCGAACTTCTCGAAGCCGACAATGATGTCATCATCCCAACCCCGGAGCCTCCGGACCACCGCTGCTTCGTCGGGGTCGACCTCGCAAACCTGGCTTTCGAAATCCAGGTCGTGCCGACCCGCCTTCTCGGCGAGGATGGCCCGGAAATCGTCGAGGGACAGCACCCCGGCATCCAGCCTCTGGAACAGCCAGTAGAGGTTGAAGGCCGCCGCCATGTCCATGCTCTCCCTCATCTCTTCGAAGTACTGAGCTTGGACCTCGGCAAAAGTTGCCGGCGGAGGGAGAGCAATGGGTTCACCGTCGATCTGTTTAGCGGCTTCCTTCAGGAGGGTGAGCTGAGAAGTCAACCTCTTCCCGTAATTCGTTAGCTCGGTGGCCTCCTCCTCGTGCTTCCTTTTCAGCTCGGCAATCTCGGCCGCGTGCAGTTCGGCGAGGTGGGCGAGGTCGGCTTTGTGCCTCTCCTCCAGCCCGTGAACCTCGTCGGCACGGCGCTTCTCACTCTCCGAGAGCTCCATCGCTCTCTTCATCTCTATCTCCTCCATCTTTTGGGCCCACGCCGCCCTCTCGCGAGCCAGGTCCTCGGCGGCCTTGGCAGCCGCCCTCTCCGCCACGGCGGCAGCTCCGCGTTGGAGGACCAGCTCGTTCTCCAGGGACGAGATCCTCCTGATCTCATCCTTCAGCTCGCTGATTCTGCCCTTGGAGGTGGCCAGGTCCTCCTCCGCCTTGTCGCGGGCGTCGACCTCTTTCTGCATGGCCACTGCGGCGTGAATCAGCTCAACCATGGACCGGCCCATGGACGCCACCGAATGATGGATTAGTTGCGTCGGCGAAAGCATGGTCACGGCCGTCTCGGCGGTCGGCGTCCAGGAAGCCATCACGGCCCGCGCCGCAGACATCACCTCCCCTGGCAGACAGTAAGGGTTGGGCAGGTCGAGCGGAACTGCCGCCGTCGAATCAATGAACCACTGATCCGGAAACTGCTCAAGGCTCTTGGAGAGGCTAGCCTTGAGGCTCGGATCCACCGGTATGTAAGACGAGGAGCCGGCCTGGTGGACGAAGGCCGACCTCTCATCCACGGTGGCGGCTCCCGGGACCTCCGAAGCCTTCTTCTTCTTTGGAGACGGCGGAAAACTGCCCGCCAACTCGGCATCGCCCACAGCTGGTTCCTCCGGCTCCTCTAGCTCCTCTACAAGGATCCGGCGCTTCCTCTGACGGGCGGGCCCGCCCTGATTGGCCACACCGCGGCCATGACTAGCGCCGGTCTCAGAGGCACTGGACCGGCCTCTTCTCCCGCCAGCGGGAACGGGTGCGGGAACAGTCGGGGCCGAGCTGGCAGCCACGGCGGCCTCCCGGGAAGCCGTGGCTTTAGCGGCCGGTTTCGGCGGGGCAGGGTCCGAGGTGCCCGCCGAACTTGACGCCGAAGTCTTCTTCTTCGACTGTCTGGTCAGGAAGTCCATACGGCTGGCCATCTTTCGATCTCTCAAGGAGCTTGGATGTGCGCGTGCGTACTTGCTTGCCTCCTTCACCGAACCGAACCCGCACTCGCGATGGAGAGGGTAGTATACTGCCAAACGCAAGGATGAGAATAAACATAAAAGCAACTATAAATGAAAACGATCGAAGTGAGGGAGAAATACCGGGCTCGAAGTGCTTGCTGTTGTATTCGGGGCACAGGTCGTGCTGGAGTAGACTCTCCTCCGCAACAAGATTTCGGTAGTTGCGCTTCTCTACGGCAAGCCCGAGCAGAGTTTCGATCTTCGCAACCAGCTCGTCACTCGGCTCAATGTGGGGGTTGTGGACTGAAAGGCAAACACCGACCTGTTAGCATAGAAAAACCGTAAATCAGAAGGGTAAAAGCAGGATAAATAAAACACTTACAAGGGCCAGAAATAAATTCGGTGGAAGGGTGCCGAGCCGCATTGGGCGTCTTCCATTCACCACCAACCCAGAACCACTCCGGCATATAGCCGTGCAGCGATTCCGGGACCTTATGGATCAACGACTTGTCCACGCCCGGGGCGACGGAGTTGTAGTAATTGCCGGTCTCCCCGGACTTCTTGAAGACAAACAGAGATCCCACGTCGGCACTTGTGGGATCCGGCCACCCTTGCTGGCGGAACAGGACGATGAGGCCGACGAGCCGAGCAAAGACCGTCGGGACGAGCTGGCTGATGCCGATGCCGAGGTGACTAAGGATTTCGTTCAAAGCCCCGGGCAGCGGAAATCGGAGGCCGAGCAGGATACTCGACCGATAAACGCCAACACAACCCGGCGGCGGACAGTGTATCCGCTCGCCTGCATAGGGGGCGAAAATTCTCACCCCGGCGCCAAAGCTAGCCTTGCCCCTCAGCTTAGCCAGATCGAGATCCGTCAGCACCGAGGGGGTCGTCCACGCGGTAGCCGAGGCAGCAGAAGGCCACACCCGCGGAGGGCGGCACCAACACCCCAGAGGAGCCGTGGTGGCGGCTTCGACGGCGGCGTCGGTTTCGGTGTCCTCGCGGCCCATAGGGACTCGCTCTCGTCCGCGAATGTCGCCCCGAAGAGTCTCTTCGACTAGTTCGGCGTCTACGTCAGATTCGACGGGAGAGGCGGAGCCGGACCTCTTCACGCCCTCGTCGGCGTCGGACTGACCGGACCCGAGGTCAATTATCTCGATCGTTGGGAAGGCCGAACATTCACCGCGAGGTGACCCCGTCGCCGCCGCCACCGACGTCACGCGGACGGCAGAAATCGGAGTAACTCGGAGCGGCCGCATCGCCCCAGTCGCCGGGGGAGAGTAGACCACCAACTCACCGGTCTCCTCCGCCGTGAAGCCGCCATCTCCGGCGGGAAGGTTCGTAGCAGGTCCGGAAGAACTCGACATAATCGAAATAAAACAGGAAGGTTTCGAGGAAAACAGAATTACCGGTGTAGAGATCTCCAAAAAGCTCGCGAAATCCTCGAAAGTCGCTCTGAAATCTTGCTCGGAAATACGACTGCTCAGAAGATTTGATTGCTCGAAAATCTCGAAAACTCGTAAAAGCTTCCCGAGGAAGACGACGGAAATATATATATAAACCGAGAGCCAATCACAGCATTCCACGTGGCAAAACGTTTGAAATTCGAAATTAAACGCTCGATCCGACGGTTGGGAACGAAACGATCCGACGGTTTATGAACGGCCGCGTGAAAGCCACGCGCCCCAACAGTGACCGCTTCGATGAAGCGACACGACGTTTGGAGAGCGCCAATAAATGGGCGACACGTGTAAAAGTTCTGAACCGGCACGCCTTTTCGTAACCGACAGGAAGCACAGCGGTCACAACGCATTAAATGGGACGTCAATTCAGATCAGAAGATAACGGGTAAATCGTGGTGGTGATTTGCTCAAGTCCAGATCATGTGCCGACCTCAGATGTATTTTAAGGATAACGGCCTCACAGAGGATGCCGAAGCACACCCTCTCCGAGCCCGGGGGCCTGTATGTTGACATCCGAGTTCGCCCATGAGACCGAACCGGGCCACGCAATTCCGAGAGCCGAACCCAAGATCCGGTCGACCCATAGAGCGCCGAGCTGGACCGAAAAATTCTTTGACCCTGGCATCGCCGTGAGACCATTCGTCAGTTCGGTATTTTCTATTACAACACCGTGGGTGCCGGGCTGACAAATGACGGACTGAAAGAAAGATTCCCTGGGACCAGGGGAACAGATGGAGGTAAGATGCCGAGGTGCCGATTTGGGGTCCCAGAGCGGGCCTCTACAACGGAGAATGCCGATCTCTATAATGGTATAATAATGCCACTTGGAGAGCAATCATTGGCTAAATGGATGGAACATCATAGCCTGCAGACCTACTCCTCTTAGCTAAGACATAAAGCCTGTCAGCATTAAATGCCTGCCACCCAATGATGAGGAAAACCTCAAATCGCATTTAATGCTGTCAGAGAAGCGCCGGACTATCCTGCAGAAACACTGTACGACAAGACCGATGAACAGTACCTGAACAGTGCCACATTAAAGGCTACTATAAATAGCAACCCTTCTCATTTATTTTGGGTTGTTGAACCTCAACTGTTAAAAGCTCTTTCTATATTTTCTCTCTCTAAAACTTGTAAGGAATTTCGTGTAAGAAATATAAGTATATCGCAAGTGCCGACCTCGTACGAGAGGCCGACCTCGTGATCTTTTAATAACACCGCAATTAAACCGTATTTCCTCGTCTTTTCCTTATTTCTTTTCCATTATTTATCTTTTTAACCGTTGACCGGAAACGCCCGTCAACAGAGAACCAGCACTTCGCGGCGTTCAAGTACTAGACCACGACGACGACGATATACTACCGGGAGCTGTGATCGAGGGGGTTCGGGGGCCGCTGGAGAGGGAGAGGACACGACACATGTGATGACAAACGGGTGATGTGCAGTCGAATCTGGCTTCGGACCTCCGGTCGAGCGTGGTGCCGATGAGCAGCTACAAGGTGGTCGCTGGGGGGGCTGATGGAGGATCAGGAGTAGAGGAGGTTGGCAGACGTTGAGTTTGGGGCTGGGGCTGATGTTTGTAAATTAGATATTATACAGGGATTTATCTGCATTTCAGTAATTTTAACTCTATTACAATTTTGTTCATGAGTTAAATATATAATTTAAAAAAATAATAATAAATGTACAATAACAATAAATAAAATGTACAACAAAGTACGTGTGTGTATATGCAACAAGAGATTAAAAATGTATTAGAGCTAAAATCAATTTCACTAGAGAATCCTCTGAATAACTAGATGAAGTTTAAGCTTTTCAATAGAAGAAGCTCTACGGATCTAATATCAGCACATCAGGAGCAAAACGAACCATATTTCTCAAACAGTAAGAATCAAAACAAAATGGGATCTATAAACATCTGAGATAAAAGTGAAGAATACGTTCATTTCAAAGCAAGGTGCCATAGGAGTTAGAGATTTACTATTCAAGATTCATGGTTGGTCGCGATAATTTGAAGGCGAGCGAACGAGGATTGTCCCTAACCCTACATATTGCAAAGAAGAAAATCGTACCCGTCCATCACACTCCACCACTAGTTATGATGAAGAAAGAACAAGAAGATTTCAAGTTTGGTATGGTCGATTGATCCGAATATCTTCAAGCCATTGATTTCTGTCAGTCTTCTTGATTGCTCGCCATATTTTCCTATGGATTCTGGAAAATTACCTCATTTTTTCTCCACTTTCTCCAACTTTTTTCCCATGATTCTAGAGATTTGGGCGCATTTTTTTCTAGTCATATTGTCTAATACACTGCATAGCTTCAAACAGTGGGCTTGACTATTATCAAGCCACGTCACAAAAAATTGGACCATGACAGAGCCCATTGAAGAGATAAATATAAAGATATTGTCTCCAATAATGACATGACATTTATTTTTTTAATTAACAATAATGCATTGGAGATGCTTTAAGAGTACGTTGGTCCTAACAAAAATATCCAGTAAAATGCAAAAGGTGCGTTTGGTATAAGTTAATTTGTTTTCGGTTGGATTTAGTGATTATTCAAAGTTAACTTTGAACATGTTGGTTGGGTTAGTTTTAAGTAGGATTTCGAATTTATATTATAATAATAACTAAAACAAAATAATTAAAGTTGATTTCATGTAAATATAGGAGAGATATAATTAAAGTAGTCAAAATTATTTACGTAGATAAATTGTGAATTTAAATTGATGTGATGTCTATGATGATTGATTGGTATTATTTAATTATATTGATAACGATGAGAGTTGTGTTGAGTTAAATTTAAGTTATATTTTGAGTTAATAAAGGTGCAATTGGATATATATCTTGATTGATTTTGATTAGTTATTTTGTTAACCATATTTAATTTTTTAAAAAAAAAAGAAATGAAGTTAAATTTGAATGAAATTTTTATTTTGTATTAAAATAATATTTAAAATAAATGATAAAGTTGATTTGATGTAAAAGTATGATAGATATGACTGAAAGTGATAGTTAGTTAAATTATGTGAGTGAATTAAAGTGTGAAGTATGGTGATTATTTATTGATATTATTTAATTATATTGATAATATTGAAGAAGATTTTTTTTTTCGAAACGATAGACTTCAATAAAAGAAAAATACGTAATTACAGACTAGAAAGCAGCTAAATAGCCAAATAAACTAACTATTCGGCTGAATCTAGTTGAGAGGACTAACTCCATAGGCATCTAGCCCGGGACAGCCTAGAACCAACTTAAACACAGAACAACAACACTAGAAAAAAAAAAAATAACTCCCAACAAGAGACTACAACACCTCCCAATAGGAGAATAAAACACCAAAATAAAGCGCACAATGAAACTAGAAAACAAAAAACATAAAGACAAAACGAAAACCACTACACAAAAAATGCAACAAGAACTAACGCCCTCGTTGCTAGACAGGAATACCCAGGACAACACATCCCAAACTAGCATCCAAACGCGAACACCCGAGAAAAAGTCACGAGAACTACAACTCAAACACGACGAACCAACAACTCTCTTAATAGGCTAATTAGAACCGGACAACAGATGCAACAACCGCCCTCGAAAATCCACAAATCTGTCTAGGCCGGTCCACTCCATAGCCCTCCCCGCCATCGCGCAACCACGTAAGCGCCGCTGAAGGACCGCATTTCTCAACACCTGGGAAGGCCGGAGAGGGGAAACCAAGGCTAGACCGCCACCATGAACCTCCACAAAGAGGCCCACGACGTCCGCCAGAGCCCAGCCACTGATGAAACTCGTTGCTTCTCGCACTGCATGGCACTCGGGATGAGAGACGAATCACTTTGGGGAGGAAGAATCAAGAGACCACCATAGCCGTGCGCTGTCGAGCCCAGGGCGAGCCAGCTGCTTGCCAGGGCCGCAGGAACCAGGGCCGCCAGAGGGGAGGCACAACCAAGGAGGAAGAAAGGCTAGGGCTCGGCGGAAAAGATTTTGGGGATTTTTCTAAAGAGAGAAAGGCAAATTATTGAAGAAGATTCATAGTTTTTAACCCGGCTCGGGAGTCAACCCGGCAAGTCTCCGGATCACCGAGTCACCGGTTCAACCGCCGGTCACCGGGTCAATTGCTGAATCGGATAATTACTTTTAAAAAATTATTAAATTTATATGTGCACTACTCAGTATTCATACATCAAAGAAATAGAGAATGACAATTTTTATTTATAACTTTCTACATAGTAATTTGTTGGACAAGACAATGTCCCACTACATAGTACATACTTGATTTTCCCCAAATTGAAGTTAAGTGATTAATAAACTAATACTCCAAACAATATTGCTACATTAATTAGTAACTTTTGTCGGCGCCATTGAAAGAGTTCCTGCGTGCAGTTGCAAGCACGGTCTTGTCAGCCACTACGAAGTAAGCCATCCCAGCCGCTGAAATTTATTACATTTAAAATATAATAGTAACAAATTAATTAGTAAATTTATGGTGCATATATAAATAGCTTTTAATTAATTTAAAAATTTAAGAACTGACTTACCAGTGGAGATTATGAGAGCCTGTGCGGTGGGGTTCAGGTTGGCTCTTGCCCATGGCACCATCTTCACACTTGCCAACTGAAAATAATTATTTAATTTGCAGCTTATTAATTTATTTAATGTTCCAATATACAAATTAAGCACAAATCAAATGGTTGATATTTATTTGGTAAAATTTGTGACAATTTACAGTTGGGATGGCTGTGGCAATTGTGGCAAGCACTGCTGCTTTAGCTCCTGCAATTACACCCTCTGCAAGGCCACATTTAAATTAATTAGAGAAAAATTAAAAAATAAATAAATTATAGTCAAAAAAATAAAAGAAAGATAATAATATAATAGGTACCATGAGAACAACGCTTGGCAAGGGCTAGCTTTTGATCATAGGATGCCATTGTTGTTGCTTTAATAGTTGTCTGGTTTAAATGCTTGAGCAAAAAAGATGATAAAAAGAGAGTAATTTCCGAGTGTTGAAGCTTTAATAGCTTGAAGAAGATTTTAATGTAATTTGTGAGTTATTATTACTAAAGATGCAGTCTATATATAGAGAAATTTTATGAGTGGTTTTGAGGTTGAAGACAGCAATTTGATGGTTTTCTAGTTCATCCCATGGTCTCATATTGTTGTCCTTTTTTTTTATTTTTTATTTTTTCACTGATGTCAGTTCATTTTGTACTCTGCTGTGACCATCATTGTAGGCTTTAAGGTACAGTTATAAATAATTAAATATNCCAATGAGTGTGAGAGTAATTATTTGTTAGTGAGGACAATTGTTGAGCTACCACAAAAAGTTTTTAATTCTTCATAATTTTGATGTTAATTTTTAAATTCTAGTGATTCCAAATAATGTTTTAAATACCGTACTGGTGATCATACTGAACGAGCCGCTGGTACGCAGTTCAACCGATTTTACTATCTATTTTACCTGTTTTAATAAATACTAGTAATCAACCTGTGCATTTGCATAGAGAAAAATACTTTAAAAAGATAACAATAAAAAAAATCATAATTTAATTCATGAAAAAATATGAATTAAGAAAATAATTCTCAAAAATGATTTTGATCAAGTAATTGTATGGAAGAGCCGTTACAACCATTTTCTGTATGCTAATTGCTAATACATCCGGTCATTTTCATGAGTGGGTATGACTTAAAATTTGAGTACAATTTTGTAACTCTCTTGATTGGTTTATGCTCATAATTTATGGCATTCAAAGAAATTATTTTTTAACTTAAAAATGAAATTGAATGTTGAAAATTTTGAAGTGATAATAAAATTTAATACATGATAATATAATTAAATGCTATGTTGCTCCTCTTTATATATATATAGATTAAATTAATCTATTATTATAATATAAATAATGTATAAAACTAACTATAATAAATACTAAAATTAACTAAAATCTAATAACAATATAAATATATTAAATTTAAGTGTCGCACGGTTGTTATTCCAGCTAACGGCTAAACACTTTCTATTTATATAAATAAATCAATAAAAATATGTATTTATATAAAACTAACTATAATAAATACTAAAATCTAATAACAATGTAAATATATTAAATTTAAGTGTAGAACTTTCTATTTATATAAATTAATTAATAAAAATATGTTACAAAATATATATTTATATATATATATTTTGTAAATCCGGAATACCCGGTATTTTGATCGATATTTTGGCTGATATTGTCCGATAAAACCGGTATTTTCTTGTATGAAGCCGGGTATAAACTAGTATTTTTGGCCAAACCTGTATTTAGGGGGTAATCATACCAGTTGGACCACCGGTATCCAGTATTACCGGTAATACCGGCTGATACATACCGGTATTTAAAACATTGATTCCGCTCTCTATGAGCCAATTTTCAATTATTCATAATTTTATGATACAACTGATGATATTTCAAATGATCCATGTAGATAACTAGATATGAATTACAACCGTTATTTAAAAAAAAAAAAGAAATATATAAAATACTAGACTGTCTTAACTTATTATATATCTTAAAACACAATATTTTTATTATAATTGTTATTATTTTCCATAATGATATATCAAATTAATCATTTTTAATGATTTACAATTTGATACGAAAATGATATATATAGAACAACAAAATATTTTGTGTAAATAAAACTTTAACACCCATCAGTCAGTGAAAAAAAATAGCTATGATAATCAATTATATGAAACGAGATAAAAATATTATTATAATATACAAGAGTGAATTTTACATGTGACAAATGTAATTTTTGATAAAAAATAATAATGAAATGAATAAAAAATATCTTAAATTTTAAAATTAAAATTTCTATTTTATATTAAAATTTATGTATAATTTGTTAATTAACATCCGTGTGTGTAATGAGTGTTGTACTCCTATTAGATTGTTCATTGTTATGATAAACTCTTTTTTGTGAGTTATACCCATTTAATTACTTGTTTAATTAGTCATACGGTGAAATATCGGTCAGAACAGTTGAATTACTTGTCTTACATTATTGTTAGAGTTTGCCATAATAATATTTTTTTATTCAAAAAGTAAAATACTTCCGTTAATTCAGATAATCAGTAAAACAAATATTCGTGTTGGAGCAAATCCACGTTGTTAGAGATATCAATTACTCCATCTTATTTATAATAAATGCCGTTTTGAAAAATTGCACAATAATTAAGAATAATTTTTTTGTCAATAATAACCCCATTAATGAGTATAGATATGGATGTTTTGAGAAAAGATAGAGAGTGAATATGAAAAGACGTAGTGTATTTATTAGTTAGATGAGGGTAATAATGGAAAAAATTGTACAAAATAGCCAAAACGACATTTACTTAACAAATCTATACTTATATAAAAAGGGATTCTATTTACTACAAATAGTATCCAAAAAAGTCAACTGCAATTAATGCTTTACTATTTTCAACATGTATTTTTATATTGAAATTAATGCTATACGATTCAATTAATGTTATTACTATTCTCATACAATCGGTTTTCCTGCGAAAAAATCCCACAAAATCGGCTTTAATTTTTTGTATATTTGAAGTTTCCTTCTTATCTTTTATTTGTTTTATTTTATCTCTTACAATCCGTTTAGTGAACAAAATCCCATAAAATCGTTTTAAACTTTTTGTAGATTGAAATTAAAATTTCCTTCTTATCTTTTTACCAAAAATTTTATTATTTATGTATTGAAATTCTATAATCCGATTTCAGACTGTATCATGAAGAATATATTATAGTTATATTATCAAATCATAAAAAGATACTAAATTCATATTGTAAAAAAATAATTCATATAATTTTATAACAATTCTACTACACTATTTAACAGTATCCCTTTTTATTATATAATAAGATAATAATTAAAATTGTTACTTTCTCTTATATCAAAGGATAAATTTATATGCTAAAATTAAATTTTTATTAGTATAAATGTTTTAGTGAGATAATATATTAATTAGTTTACAAGCTACCCCTAACATGCTCATATTTAATGTTCTGGCTAAAAAAACAACGCTATGTGAAAAAAAAACTTATAATAAGCCTGTTGTTTTTTAGACTTCACATTGATTAAAAAGGTAGAAAATAGATAATAACACTATTATGTTTTAGACGGACAAGAGTGTAAAAATAACTCATTTAAAATCTATGTCCCGTGCATCGCACGGGTTACGTACTAGTGATCAATTAAGCCAGAATAACAAATAATAAAAATAAGAGGGAGTATCATATAAAGAAATAGGTAGGTGGTATAATTAGCTCAGTTTTTATAACTTATATATAAGAGAAAACTTGTGCATAAAAGTCAACAAAATAAGTGCACAATATCCTATCCAGACGTATTCTTAAACTATCAAATAAGTTTTTTATTTACGATTCAGCCCACGGTAAGTAGTGGTAATAATTTAAGAGGAAGAAAAATAAAAACGAGTCATCAGTATAATTTATGAAGTTGGTGAAAGGCGAAGCATTGTTTGAAAAATATGGACGCCAAGTCAAAACCTAATGAATAGCAATTATTTATCCATTTAATTAAACATAAAAAAAAATATTACGCAGCTTTTTTAGAGGAACATCATTACAAAATAAAATAGATGAACCACATTATGTGGATTATTGGACGTGTAGTATCTGACATAATTATTATATTTCTCCATTTCTTAATGAAGGATATGAATTAATTGTAAACAAAATAACTTGGCTTCACATATCACTAGGGCTTCACTCTACATAAGCAATATTTTTTGTGAATTCATGAAAAAATGAAAATATATATTTCAACATGGATTGTAGAATAGAAATAGACTTAAAATAGGTTACTTGACAAGTTCGATTGTTGGAATGAGTTGGATGCCAAAGAACTGTCGATTCGATTAAAAAACATTAATTCAAGCGTAATTATTAATAAATAAACATTAATTCAATCTGGAAATCTCTGATTAAAATAGGTTAATAACATTAATAAATAAACATTAATTCAAACCTGTAATTATTAAATTATTGTTAAAATAGGTTAATAAATTATCTTTAGATTTCTCAAAGAAAGAACTGTCTATTTGTCTGTGTAATTATGTTCCATAAAAATTTAACGAACAGGTCTCTAGTGTAATTATGGTAAATTTTATGGTACGTTGTTTTAAACTTTAACAATAATTTAATAAAGTTTGAGTTATCATATGACAGAAAATCAAACATTTCATAAAAAAGATCTAGTTGATAACTTTGAAATGATATACTAATAATTTAGTAAAATCTATAATTGGCAGGCAGTTGGCTGCATCGATAGGCAGCGAGAAGATTGGAGAAGAAGATAACTTTTACTTATTTTAATTAATATTATTATAATATTTCAATATCTAATTAAAATTCTTATTTTCTCTGCTAGTTTATAGCAGAAAATTTCAAGGTGGGCCGAAATTTGAATACCAAGATCAATTAAATACATAAATTTAGATACCAATATAACACAACTTCTTTTATGACTAATCATGAAAATAACTAGTCTAGTCAAGGGTAAAATTGTCAGCTGAATGTTATTAGTAGGTCACGCGAGAGGATCTAACATTATCCCCTTGGTTATCCCCCACCAGCACAGAGGTCCATAAAAAATCTGCCTTTTCTATTTTCAGTTTCAGTTACCTTTGAACCCACTGGTTTGGGACTGAAGGTTTTGAATTTTGATAAACCCACAAAACCATGGGTATGATGGCATTTTAGTTGTGCCCCACTGGATTTCAACATATTTTACCTAAAAATTTGATTTAAAGATCCTAAAATTGGGTAGGTGGTAAGAAAGCCAATAACCCTAGAAAAACTGAAAAACACAAGAAATGGGAAAAAGGAAAGAAAATAAAAGCTGTAGAAAATGAAAGTGAAAAACTAAAAAGTAAAAATTAGAAAGACAAGAGAAAGTGAAGAACAAAAAAGCTACAAAAATAGAATAAAAAGAAAGGGAACATAATTTGGTATTTTCTCATGGAATTAGAGTCTAATAAAACATCCTAGCATAAGCCCTTGCACACTTGCAAAAAACAGAGGGAATGAAGGTGATTCTGAGGTGCTACTGGAAATTTACAAACTTCTGCCTAAGAAATTTGTCAATATTTTCCCACGAGAACTCAAAAATTGCACTTGCAGGGTGATCGAATATAATTGGAAAGTCAAGAAATAGGGCAACTTGAACTCGAGTTCGAACCCAAATGGCTTTGGCCATATTATGGTGAATCAATTGCTTTGTGCCAACTTCCATCAATCAACAAGACAACGCCACAGTTACCTGTTAGCCTTATCGCCTCTTGAGAGGTAGCTTGCAACAAACCAAAATACCATGTCCTCTTGCACAGGCAACAACCCGTTTCACATTTAACGTGAACATTACATTAATCTGGTAACTCAAATCAAGCTCCATCCCAAGAATCTTGTGGCATACATGAACGTACAAATATTTTACACAAGGCATCCACAATTTTATTGCTACAGATAAATAAAAGAAGAGTATGGATAATCGGCATGTGATTCTGCAACATTGATAATCAAGTATCTGAAGATTGGAGAACAGAGCTATATAATAATTTCACTTCTAAGATCTTATATGTTTCCTCCGAGATTTGAGACTTTCTAGGATTTTCAGATTTTGGAAGAATTCTATGAAATTTCAAGTCCGGAGGTAGGATTTGAAGTGGGATTTCATATAAGGTTTTTTGTTTAGAAATCCAACAAAATCTTAAAAAGTCTTAATAAATCCTAGTGTCAAAAAAATTAAATACCTCAGGATTTTGTAAGACTTTTGAAAATCCCAATTGAATACCCCAGGATTTTTAAAAGTTTTAAAAAGTCTTAACAAATCTAAATTGAATACACCAGGATTTCTAAAGTCTTAAAAAGTCCTTAAAAATCCTAATTAAATACACCCCCCTAAATATGTTGCTATAAATGGAACCTAAACTGTTTCCTAATAATTAACTTGTCCACTTGGCTGAAACATAGCCAATTAGCCATCACAGAAGGGTAAAAAACCAAAAAATAAAAAAATAAAGAAAAAAAGAATGAAAAAGTAAAACATTCTCATTTTATTTCTAGGATTCCAACTTATTAGATTAAGCAATATGTATTAACATAACTTTATGTTTCTGAGCACTGTAGTAATTCATAATAGCTGATTAATGATGATACATGATACTTTAAACAAAATTTATTCAAGTTTAAATAAACTAGTCCAAACTCCCTAGAGACTGGAGGGTATTCTTTAAGCAAAGACAACAAAACAAACAAGGCTGCTCTACCTCACCAAAAAGAATCATAACCTAAATCAAGTTCCAGCCAAGCAGTAAACAGGGAGAAGAGCATTATCAATTATCACTGCCAAGGTTTTACGTAGTAAGAGGTTGAGAAGCCAAAAATGGGTAAAATAAGTTGGACAATCTTGGTTTAAAACACCAGAACATTCATTATTCTTAACATGCAATTGCTTTCATGTTTAACTCTCCTCCCCTTTCCCTAAATTGTTACAAACAACTTAGGCTCAAGGGAACTTTAAATTTAAAGGAGACATAAGAGAAAGAACCACATGAATGATTTTCAATCATAGTCAAGGAATGACAGTTTACACATTCACTCATTGTNAAAAGGTAGCAATCAAGTAAGTAACAAAAACCGCACTCATACATTGAAAGACCAAACAACCAAAACAGCAGTATTTAACAACAATACACCACAAGAATCAACATTTAGAAATAAAAAGGTAGAACTAAAAAAGAATATCAATTCATAATCTTACACAACACCAATAAGCATCTATCTCTTCAATCTAACACATCCATAGTCATAAATACAAATCATTAAACCATATTTATACTAATAATAATCTACATAAAACAAAAGCAGCATAAATTATCACAATGCAAGGTAAAAGGAAAGTAAAGAACATCAGACGTACTCTGCTACCTTCGTCTTCACCATCATCATCTTCACTTGGAAACCAAAAGGATCTCAGGTTTCTTAGCTTTACTTGGCGTGTTCGCATTCGAACCAGAAGGAGTAGCAGCCTCTGTGAATACAGCAGCCTTGGCTGATTCACGTGCCCGTTTATCTAGCTGGATCAAACTCCTAGTCGCCAAAATAGCTTGAGGAACCAAATCATGTGAAGCTCGAGCATACATTCGGCGGACGGCCATGGATGCTGCATCCTTCACCTCATCAGCATTCAACGGCCCCAGCAAACAATGTCCCAAAATCCTCAAAACCGGCTGCAGTAATTCCCATGGCAGAGGAATTTGTGCATCTTTTTCTCCCCCATTTGTTGAATTATGTTCCTGGATTACCAAATCCTTGACTCTTTCCCCCACACTTTCGATCTCATCATCCTCAAACGAAATTCCTTTCCCAAATCCATCCCCATTCTCGATAACACTCTCCAATTTTTGGTCGAAATCTAAGGCACAAGGGCAATCCTCCCCAGCCCAAACCGCAGCAAATCTACAGCAGTCAAGTTTCGACCAGCTCGGCATCTGAGAGATCTGCTTGTAATAGCAATCGAGAACGACGCCTACTATGGATGCCCGCTTGGTGGACTTAACCGCCATCTGAGGCTCCAGGGGAAGCGACAAAACACCAACAAGAGTCTTGCCCGGGTTGGAATTAGGGTTTGAAGACTTAACCTGATTGCGAGGGGCGTGATAAAGAGAGGGTTGGGAGAGATCTGGGATGCTAATCGTGACGGGCTTCCCGTTGCGGGCCTTGGTCTCGGCTGAGTATACGGCGAGAAGTACGGCCTCGAATCCGGAGAGGGAGACCGGTTGGTCTGAGGCGGGGTGGTGGATTCGGCGGAGGTAGACGGCTGCGACGATCGGGAGGTAGGAGAGGACGACGAGGCGCAGGTCAGGGTCGGAGGAGAGGTACGTGTCGTAGAGCCAGTGGCAAAGGTTGTCCTCGCTGGAACCAGAGGAGGGGGAGGAGACGGCGGCGGAGACGGACGCGTAAACGGCGGAGGAGAGGAGGAGGGATCTGGCCGGACGATCGGTGTCGGCGAGTGACGACAGCGGGTCTTCGTCGTCAGCGGCGGGCGGAGGAAGCAGGGAGGATAGGAGGTGGATGCGCTCGCGAGCTCTGGAGATGGATTCCCACCAGGAGTGCATTGGGTCGGATGAGTGGCCGTTGGGGGTCTGGATAGAGGTGTTGCTGATGGGGTGCTTCCGGTCGTCGTCGGAGGAGGGGGAGCTGCCGTGGAGGTGGAAGTCCATGGTGGTGGATCGTGGAGTCTCCGCCTTTTCCCGGTGAGATTTTGGTCAAACTTATCAGTTCAGTAGACCGCTACTATCTTCTACCGTCGATCGGGCCGCATCCATTTGACGGTGCTTGGATACAAGACTTTTAGCTTTAGGGTGTGTTTGGATATAAATCTTAGGGCATTCGCATTGGTTAATTTTTTTAACATTCATTCAATAAAAAAATTACACTCTCTCTCTTCCACATCATCTTCACATCACCTTTCTACTAATTCTCTCTCCATTTAAACACACACTCACATTCCTACACATTCATTTAAATACAAATATGGGACCCATTATATCCACTCATTCAATATAAATTTTAATATTTTATTCTCAATAAAAATTAAAATTTAATATTTTTAAATTATAATAATAAATTTTAAATGCATGAAAATAAAAGAACACTACAAGACCAAAATAATCTAATTTTTTTTGTAGAGAAGTGTTAAATTTTTTGTGTAGGAGAAGTGTAAGTATGAAGTGTATTTATAGGGAAAAAAAAATGAGGATAAAAAATATAAATAAAAAAATAATAATAAAAAACGCAGAAGAATTAAAAAATAAAATAAAATAAAAAGGCTCAAAATAGCCGTTAAGAGCAATGAACGGATACATTGGTCCCACAATTAAATGAACGCGTGCAGTGGTTGAACGGATATTGAGGCATTTAAATGAGGTGCATTAACGCACCAATGCAGGTGCTCTTAGAAAAATGCTATGGTCTCATTACGCAACCATTCCTTTAGGAGTTTTAACCGTTGGATACACATATAGTTAGTACTAGACCAATACCCGTGTATTATACAGGTGTTGAATTAGAAAGCTTTTGTAAAAAATATTAAATTTTTTATTTTTTAAAAACTAAAATAATTTAATTTTATATAAAACATTACTTTGAGTTTCAATTAAATTGTCAAATTATATTTTTATTATCATAATAATTAAACACCCGTACATTAAATGAAAATGTCAACCCGTGTTGAATTTTTTTACTTAAATCATATAAAAATAAAGTGCAATATGTATCTTAAATAAATAGAAATAATATGGTGATATGCATATGCAAGTGTAGAATATGTTTAAGCCCATCATTCTATTTGATAGTTGATAGGCTTTAACTTCCAGATCTCCCGGAGCCACACTCCAAGTCGATCGCAAATATGATCGCCCCTGTGATGGGAATTTAATATTAAGCAAAATAGATTAATTTTTTTACTTAATTAGATCTCTAATACATCAAGTGTCGTATCAGTCGTGCTTAACAATTTTTTAACTTTATATGTAATTTTAGAATTTATATAAATAATTATTTATTTTTATTACATTGACAACATACTAATTAGATTGAAATAAATATAATTTTTAAAAGAATACATACCAATTTTTATTATTTTATAATATAATTTATAGTTTTATTTGATATAATTTAATTTAGTTTGATAAATAAATTTAAATTTTATTTATAAGGATTTATATTACTGTTTTGTATTATATATATATATATATATATAGATAGATAAATAGTAAAATACAAAAGGACTTCATAATATCAATTCAAATGCAACACACTAATTAAGATTTTTTTTTTTCTTGACAATATTAACCCTATTTAATAGATGTTATGGGAAACGATGGAGATGAGATATGAAGAGACACTGTGTATTAAATGGAGGGTTAAAAATAGAAAACTATGAACAAAATATCTAAAACGACATTTATTTTATCAATGATCAATTAAGCCAAAGTGACAAATAATAAAATTTTTTATTATTTGTCATCCTAACTTAATTGATCATTTGTTAAATAAATGTCGTTTTGGCTATTTTGTACATATTTTTTCATCATTACTTTCATCTAACTAATAGATACACTAAGTCTTTTCATATTCACTCTCCATCTTTTCTCAAAACATCAATCTTTATCCTCATTAATGAGGGTTATTATTGGCAAAAAAAATATTATTAATTATTGTGCAACTTTTCAAAACGACATTTATTAAAAATAGGAGGGAGTATATTTTAGTATGACACATGTTACTTGTGCGACTTATATGTATTATATTATAATAAATTTTCTACCTTATAACATATAACTACATTAAACATAAATATATTAATTGATAAATAATTTTATTTTCTAATTCTAATTAATTTTAATAAATAATTTATTTATTTTATATATACAATATAGATTTTCAAATCGAAGCTCATCAAAAGATAATTAATTTGATATATTATATATATAAAACCGATAAGAAATACAAATGTTATCAACTTTTAAAATATATTTACAATTCATTGGTTATAATAGGAAATGATATTAAAATCCAATTAATACAAATATTAATTTATATCCAAGCCTAACTCCAAAGCATGATTTTTTGCCAAATAGGATTTTGATATATTATATATGTAAAACCGATAAGAAATACAAAGGTTATCAACTTTTAAAATATATTTACAATTCATTGGTTATAATAAGAAATGATATTAAAATACAATTAATACAAATATTAATTTATATTCAAGACTAACTCCAAAGCATGATTTTTTGCCAAATAGGATTCCGAAGCATGAGAGTTTACCACGTAGGCTCAGCGCGTTCTGAAATTATATATAGAGGGGATAAGATAGATGATCCAACAGTTAAAACTCCTAAAGGGATGGTTCCGTAACGGGACCATAGTATTTCCCTCAATCTTAACTAGAAAGTTTGAATCACAATTTAAATTTAACTAAACACTAATCTTCTCATAGTTTTTCAAGTCGGATCAACCCGACGGGTCGATCCGGGATCCGATCGATCCAGAGCAAGAACCGGTCCGGGTGAGCTATTTGAACCGAGCAACAAAGGACCCGGTCAAAACCCAGTCGACCCGGGGAATTGATCCGACCAGTTTGACCCGGCCCATATATATATCTCTATTTTTTTATTTTTTAAATTATTTTTTGTTTTTAAAAAATTAAACTATGTATATATATTTTTATTATAAATATTTATCATGAGATACATATTATTAACACTTCAATGTACAAATTTTATATACAAAATATTTAATTTTGTTACTTTTATGTATATTTATATGACAAACTACTCTATATATAATATGAAACTTTGCTTATTATCCCACATAAGAACCAACCCTCCACTTATACCCATGGGATTAATTGAAACCCATCTATCCTTATACCCTAATTTAGAACAAACAGTCTGCACAAACTCTTTTTGTTTTTTCGATTCCGAGAGAAATATGAAGCTGGGATGGTGGATTCTGATAGAATCCTTCAATTGAGAAACTGTGAGGGGCCCACCTAACCCTCTAGAGTTCCACATCATCATCTTCATTGATCCACTTGGGGCCATTTGAGGCTGGCTTCCTCCACCTTATTCACGACTATCTTGGACTTTTTCCTGTTTCTTGTCAGTTGGTTTTCAATTTCTTGACCTTCTGTGTTTGACTGGATAAGGAGTCTACCCCTCTTCAGATGTCCTTTAGTGCTTTCTTCAATTAACTCAGGCTGAAATTTTGTGAGTCTGCCTTCTTGATCTTTGACTCTCTTCCATCCTCTTAACTTGGTTGATGTGGCTTTAGGCACAGATTCTGGAGCTTGAGTCACTAGTAGCTCTTCTGGCATAATTTCAGCCATGGCAAGGTCAGTTGTAACATGTATCTCAGAACAAATGATTTGTAAACTGTCACTGTCCTTTGCTTGAGCTTCCTCTGCTGGGATTAATTGCTTAGACAAGCTATCACTGTGAATACCATGACTAGTCATTCCTTTTTCAATAGGGTGATAAGGATTGAGATCTCCCGGCACATTGACTGGTGAGTTCTTCATTGGAGAAACCTGCTTTCCAATCATGCTAGTGAAGTTATCCTTGCTAGATGACCCCTGATTACCATTTGTGCCTCGCATTGGATCATTGTTATCTGATCTAGGAGGAGTACTGTTGAAACTAGCTCTTTGAGAATTACGAAGGATGCCACCACTCTCAATAGCTCTGAGCCAATCGCCGTACTGTCCTTCTTTTAAGCATCCTTGATCAATATCAGCTAGTCTCTTGACACAAGAGCGATCAAGATGTCCTAGTTTCCCCCAATAAAAGCATAAGTTGACTAACCTTTCATATTGAAATGTCACCAAGACTTGTTGATCCATCAGCTTCATAGAAGTGCATCTTGGTATCGGCTTAGAGAGATCCACTGTGACAAGAAGATGAAGAAAGAGATACAGATCTACTCTCAACAAGAGAATACAAACGGGATCCAAGTCCACAAGAATGATGAAATTCTCCTACCAGGAGAATGGGTCACTCCCATGAGAGAGAATTTTTCGAACAATGTCATGTCAACCAATTTTCTCCATTATAATCCTGCATGTTAAGAAGCCAATTAATATGATATCCAATCCACAGAAGAAATATATGCAACTTTGAAGAACATTTTATATTACCGAGTAGGACTCAAATTAACAAAAGAATTCACTTTAAAATTGTAAGCTTTACGAATCTCATAGTCCCATCAAATTTCCGTAACAATTTAGGTAATGAGTAGATCAACATTGAAAATTGTTGCTCTTTTGCATAAAACATTTATCAACTTTCATCATATTTAACTGGAATAACATTTTCAATTTTTCTACCTAGTGATTAAACTACACCTGACCACAATCATACTGCTCATCATTTAAGCCAAACACATATTTTTCCATAATCTAAATAACAGAACCTTCTGCTTTTACACTCCAAACTAATATGGTTGATGCCAATGTCTAGACCACATTTTTACCTTTAACCTAAATTTATTCTTATTAACTAAATATCAGCACCCTAGAGTCCCTAAAATCTAACATCCAAGAAATACCTAAATGAAACCACATGATGTTCGGCCCAAGTTTCACTCGATCAAGCTCTAATTTACAAATCTAGCATGGCTTGATTAATAGCTATGTGAAGGATGGAAAACACATAGTATGAGCTACAATCTGGAAAGAAATAAAGTCGATAAACAAATTATGATGTCAACATACATTTTAATGAATCAACGCAATGCAACAATCCAAATGAAAATAATAGATAAAATGAACGTGATGAAGATTTTTAGAGTAATTATCTGGACAAAATCACACGGTTACTCCATCTATTATTAGTCATGTATTAATCCCAAAGTTCTGGTTTATTCAAATAGATTTCTTATGAGAAATCCTCATTTGTTTTAGGATTTGACTTTATCCATGATTTCGAAGCTTATTGTACACTTTATCCATGATTTTACATAAAAAAATAAAAAACCTAGCACATCCATAATGTATATTATGTCTGCTACGAATTTCCCAATTTAGAAATTCTGCCGTCGTCCGATATGATAAATACTGGTTCGACGCTAATGGACAGCAAAGGAGAAAATGGAAATGGAGGATTTGACTACGAAGAAAAAATGATTCACGACTTAGTTTATTTCCTTTTTCTAATTTTATATCTCATTCGAGTGGAGAATTAGGAAATGAAATGAAACAAGAACCCTTGATTTGATTTTTATTTTCTGCCTGCAAAAGGTTTGAATTTTTTTTTTTTCGGCAAAAGTTTCAATAAAACGGATTTGCAGTATCTGTTGCATTTTTTTAAGACAGACGATTTTTGTAGCTTAGATGCACAGCATTATATCACTTTAGACATGCATGGCACATCATTATTTCAAAGTGCGTCAATTTTAGACAGTGTCAGAGAATTAAAACATCATTTATATCACTTTATTTTAAGTCCGAAGCGTTTCAAGACTCTACGACTATGCATGGCTCTTTCACTAACACGTCCATCGTTGGGAAAGTACATCAAACATCATCCATGGATGATGGAGGTATACAAAAGAGAATAAAAAACAGAGTACATCTGAACAATTAAACAACCCGTTGAACAAATTCTACATGGCCAAAAAAAGCAGCTTTAAATTTAAATACATTGACATTCATGCTTATGACACTTCCTCTCGAGATTTCTGCAGTTTGCAGTTGGTGGTTTTCTCTATTTTGGATGCATTCTCTTCACAAGTGATCAAATTCTCGACTGTTAAAGGTGGGCTCGTGATCGATCCATGAACCTGCTCATGAAACAAAAAAAAGTGTAATTCTATCGATGAATACAGGCAAAGAGGGAATGCGAAAAGATGTTTTTGCATCATAAGCTCTTACTGTGTTGGAAGGATCTGAAGGCCTGTGAAACAATAAATGGGCTATCGAACGGTCTATAGGATTCGTATCTGTTTCTATACTCATGAAACTGTTGCACCCAAAACAAAAGTCATCAGTTAGGTTTTGTCTGTTTGATAAAAGCAGAACTCCAGCTGGAAAAGCATCAATTTTCTCCAGATTATGCAATGATTCAACTTTTAGACAAAAGAGAAGATAAAAGATTGTGTTAACTTTAGATAAAAAACAAAAACAATATTCCATGATTTTTTTTTAAGTGTCGGGCGTCTGCTTATAGTTCTGCACAATTTAGTCGAACAATTCCTTTATTTCAGAATAATAATGATTGCTTGTTCCAGTCTAATGCATGTATGACAGCAAGCTCCTCATGACAATAAAGAATATTTCTCCAAAAATTGTTTCCATAAAATCATTACAGTGAAATATCAGGAAGAAAGAGAACTCATACTCGTTTGTCCCTGCAGCCAAGAATGCTCCACCTGCATCTATTTCGACTGCACAACTGCCGTTCAAGTTTGCATGGTTATGCCTCTGTTCAGCACTTTGGGCCAGACGGTACAAACTGTCCCTTATACATATCTTTGTTCTCAAGTCCAACTAGTACGAGAACGAAAACCCCAATTACAACATAATTAAATCTCTAACAAGATAAAAAAATCCTTAAACTCAGGCAACATGAAAAAGGCTCAATGAGTAACACGGCCGATACTGAAGTTAACATCATAGCCTATCAAACGAACTATCACAACTGACATTCTAAGTTCAATTGTCCATGATCATGCGGGTCTTGTGTTCATGAAATTACACTTTGATGCAAAGAACCATTCAACATAATTTTGAAACCATAAAACTAACAAAATACACTATCATGAATACTTCAAAATTAGCAAAGCATAGGCATACGTCGAAAGTCACAACTTGAACACTAGGCAGCAATAGGGGGTTAAGCACAAATAGCATGTTTCTATATTTCCCACATATGCAGAGTAAATAAATATGCCACAAGACTAGTCATATAACTATAAATTAACTATTAGAATTAAAAGTACAACTTCAATTTTACAATTCTAAAGGATAGAACTGAACTTGATATAATATGTCTTCATGCATGAAACACCTTGCAATAATTCTGATGGAGCCAGCCAGCATACACAATGTGGCAGCACTCGATGTTCAATAATTACATAAGCTAATAGGAGAATATTTCCGAAATGTCCAGCAGAAGTTTACCTGTTCCATAACAAGCTGAAGCTGTCGAAAACTAGCAGCTTCCGGTGAAACATCATCCACGCCGGAACTCATTGTCGAGCACTCTTGTATAAGTGAGGGGCCCATCTCTGCTGGAATTCCAAGGTTTACAACTCCAGGATCATTCTGTAGCTTCTCTCTTTTTCCAGCCACAGGAAATTTAGGGTCATTCTGCAATTGGATGGATGCATGAGAGGGATCTCTCAGTGAAGGGGATTTCAAGCCGTGAATCTCGGATTTGACAGCAGGTGGATTCATATTTACCGAGGTCAGATCAGGACTGTTGTTTGAGTGCATGTAAGATAGAGGGAGCTGCAGTGGTTCATTGTGAAGGTCAATCGTATAATTGAAACTGCCATTTCCAAAACAGTGCTCTTTTCTTTTACCGGTGGACTGGACCTGTAGCTTAACCTGATTTTTGTCATTGGTGATCTGTCAAGAATAACAAATACAAATTATAAGTGTTCATACTGTTGACACAGAAATGACATACCAAATGACAACCAGAGCCTTTCTCATCTGCCAGCACAGTGAAAAAAGACGTAGAAAATTCCAGTTTACAAATGAAACCCATGGGAAATATAATTGATTAAATTACATTAGTGAATCTTATTGACACCCATTCTCCCAGGATGATATGATAATCGGTGGTAAAAAGTAGTTCTAAAATTACTTCTACAAAGATCAACAAGTCTTATGTAGTAAACCAATGCATGAAATCATGATATAAATGAACCTGTTCTTTGAAGATAAACCTATCTTTGCTGTTGGCCATAGCAGATCCATTCACAAAAGACGTGTATGAATCAGATTTCTTGGAAGTCCAAGAACAGTCTCCCCCCATGGAAATATCATTGATGAAATCACTCTTGGAAGAGTCATTTTGCGAACTGTATTCCACTGGATTTGGCTCAGGATATGGAAACTCAAACTCTGACTTTACTGTGTCTCCTGATCCTCCTATATTATCTGTAGATCCAAACCAGCCTAATTCGTCTTCTTTACTGGCCCCAAGCCCAAATGTCGAATCACAACTCCTGAGTGAAGTGCAAATTTATTAGCAAAAACAACATGATAAAAATGGCAAAGCCCAATTATTAAAAAAAAAGAAAAAAAGAGAAAAAAGGACTTACCTAAACATCCTGTCAACATCTTCAAAGTTTCCTATTTCAGGCCAACCGTAATACAAAAGTTCACTTGAATCTTTGTTCTCCGTATTCTGGAAGAAATCGAGATTGTTTCCTGTGTGAGTAATGTCACCAAGTGCTTCACCGAAAGAGCTGCTATCAACTGCAATGGTGTCATTTGTACAGATTTCATTATTATTCGAGTCCGTCTTATTGCTTTTCGAGGCATGACGAGATGATGTGGTGTTATCAGAGGCTACACTTGATGACTCTCTGATAGAGTTACTTTCGGGTGAAGAAGGAGATAAGCAACTTGGCGTGTTGCACCATGAATCATTTTCCAGCATCGTGTACGTTCTTTTATTCAGGGACGGAAATGCCCCTTGATCTATTCCCATATGAACATGCCTGACAAAAGATCTTTCTCTAGTACTATTTGAAAAGCTTGCTACTTCACTGTAAGGTTTGTTGTGGCTGTCACTTAGTATGGAATGATGAGCTGTTCTTCCAGAACCAGGATGAGGAATTATATGATCATCACTCTGGCAAAAGTCATCCCAAACTAAGTCTTCTAACTGTAATAGCAGTTATGGAATTTTAGCTGTAATAACTGCATAGGATACTTCCACAAAATGAGTAAGACAATACCAAAAATTCAAACAGTAACAGGCAAAAACAGAAAGGTTGCATTTACAGGTTAATTGTTTTGACACTATCACAAAAGAATATATCTAAGAATAACAAGCAAGCATTACATTACATGTGACGGAAAACTTCTGGTGCCATTATACACCCGACATCTTTCAAAAGTTCCTAAAATATCAGAGAAAGTTGATTTAGGGACGATCCTCTAATGAACATTAAAGTCTGTGACCAAACTTAAAATTTAACAAAATAATATTTCTAGTCCGTTCAGTATAGTTTGGAACCAGGTAACTGGAACCAGGTAACAAAACAGCCAGAAGAATTAAAAAGAAAACATAATAATAAAAACAACAATAATAATTACACCAAGTGCATATTTCAACAAGAAGTTTTCTACTTTTCTTTCTTTAAATCTGCATCCATACATGCTTGACAACTGGAAAAACGAAACTTACCTCATACAAGCACAGGTCAGACATTCCTTCACGTATTCAGCCAGCACTCAAACTGTGTGAAGTGTTCTTCATGTTCATATAGAAACCCTTCCTTGACCTCCGATCATAAAATTCACCAAAAGTACAAGCAAATGAAAAAAAAATAGTATTAGAAGACAACTGAGTAAAACCCCAAAGAAGAACTGAAGTTGACTTTCAAGACCATTTAATAAATCTGTCTTCTCTGACATTATCACATATGTCCGGTTCCAACAAATAAACAGCAACCAACGAGAACATATCAAATCACAAGAATGATAAACTATAGTGAAATGAATTTAGAACAAGCTCAAGAAATAGAAAAGCCACAATAAACAAAGATTTACAAGCTTTACAGGTTACACCTACATATCAAAAAAATAAAAAACAAAGAGAACCAGAGAATTTTCNGAAAAGCCACAATAAACAAAGATTTACAAGCTTACAGGTTACCCTGCATATCAAAAAAATAAAAAACAAAGAGAACCGGAGAATTTCCAGTTGCCATGAAAAAAAAAAAAGAGTTCAATTACAACTATAGGCAGTGGATCTCAACGAATAAGAACAAGTAGAAATTCAATTAAGTCATGAAATAATAATAACAATTTAATAAAATAACAGCAGCAGAAGTAATATTTACTTCAACCCTATAAGATTTGCCCTTTTTAAATCAATTTCAGAAAACCAAAAGAAATCTTTGATCTGGAAACAAATCAAACCATCTAAACAAAAGAAGGAACAGCTCAAGCACACAGTTACTACTCCGCTAGCCTGAGCTCGCCGGAAAACTCACCGGAAAAATCTTGCTCGGATAGAAAACCTCAGAAATTGTCCAAAAACAAAATTAGGCGACTCTAAATCAGCTAAGAACCCGAGTTCTGATCCGTCGGAGTCCTGAGTGTAGGAGCTTCTAGAGAGAGAAATATTATTATTTTTATTTATTTATTTATTTATTTTTTGTAAATGAGCTTTTGGGACAGGAAAAAAAAATTCTTGGGTGTTGTTTGGGGGAATAATATTTTATATTCATTTACACTATTTAAGTAATTTGAGTCATGGAGGGACCGCCATGTGGCAAGTAGATCAATATAGAGGCGGCCGTGGGAGGTGGGCATCACAACTCGTGGTCGAGAGCTCGGGTTGTGATACGATCCCTTTCTGCTTTCTCATTGGTCCACGTGGTGTTCGGTTTCAAATGACCCGACCCGAAATGGAATGACTGCGCCGCTGTGCGTTGCGTGCGAACCTGGGCGTCAACGAGTTATTGGGCTTTCGCGTAACACTAGTTGAAATTGGGCCATTTTGTGATTTATCTAAAAAGAAAATAATTAATAATTACATAAATAAAAGTTGAAACTACGGAACCACCTTGACCACCTAAGTAATAATAAAAGATCAAGAAAAAAATACCCCTCGAACTTATCCATTTGACACTATTTGCAGAAATATATAACATTGATTTTTATTAGCAAAATTAATATATAATTACTTTGTATGTGTTTTTATATACGATTCAAACTAAAATTATTATTTTGATGATGTATGTTGAAATGTGTTGGATAATATGCTGATTTAATGGGATTCTTATCCAAACACATTTACATCTTCTTCATTATCTTTTTACTTTTTCTCTGCAACTAAAGTTCTCTCGACGGAAAGGGTGAGATCCTTAGAAAAAAATGTCTACAAATAACGAAAAAAAAAAGTCGGCGAAAGCCCTTCTCGTGGTGTCGAAGAAGAAGCACGAGTTAGACCCAATTCTTGTCTTTGAAATCATACTAGTACAATACCGTGTACTACACAGGTGTTGAGTTAAAAAATATATGATAAAAGTTATTGTTAAAATAAATTTTTTAATTAAAATTTTTGATGGACTAAGAAAAAAAAAGTATAGACAGTGAAAAAAGTAATTTATGAGAGAAATATGAGAGAAAATTATAATATGGTATGATTGCTACTTGCCTAAATTAAGAAGAAAATGTGTACTAAGAGAAAAAAAAAACAAAATTAAATATACACTTACCAAGTTTGAAATAAAAGTTATTTATGTCTAATACCAAGCCTAACTCCAGAGCAAAAATAATATATAACAACATTACGAATCATAGATTTTCGCCATGTCAGCATCCGAAGCGTGAAAATCTGTAACTTAACATATAGGGAGGGATATCTATTGTCAATCAGAGGCTTGTGCAGAAGAAGCACCAATTTGGTTGGTAAAAGGCGAAAATGGATGGTTCCAAAAATCCACACCACGGTGAAAACCGCGAAGACGACGACAATCATGTCTCATAACCTGAACAAATTCCACCTAAAAATGTATGGAGACGACAAAAGAAAAAGCCCAACAATTTTCCGAAAGGAGACGTCGACGAAGTTTTCGATGTTTCGTCGATGAAGAAATTGATATTGAAAGGATGGAACTCGAAGAAAATATAAGCGACAACCATAGTCAAAGCAATGAGGCAAATGTTGAGACAAAATGTAGCAAAAATAAAAGAGAATGTTGACCAAGTCGACAATTTGAAGAAGAAAAGGTCCAAGCTTACTGAAGATGCAAACACGGCGGGTGATAACAAGATTTATAAGGTATTTTTTTCTGCAATTTTTTCTTTGTCAAATTATTATTTTTTGGTATATTATGTTTTGTGATCTTATTATCGACCACATGTTGGGATACAAAATTATTTATGGGGTGTCGTGTGGTTCGGAGTGGATAATGTACTATTTCATATGAATGTTGAACTCAATGGTGCGAGTCGCTGGATACAGAGGAGATTGTATTTGATGAGATGCGATTATAGATTTATAATTCTTTTCGTTCGGCTGAGTTTAAAAATCGGCTAAAGCTAAACACTGTTGTCGGTGGACGCATGGTTAAAGATTTGAATGGTCCACTTAATGTTGTAATTGCTGCTACTCCCCCTCAGCG
>BKCP01006427.1:239893-264782 GCA_008636005.1 Striga asiatica
GTGGTATATTTGTTGCTTCATTTGTCGAACATTTCATAGCAGATACCGACATTACTAAGAGAAAGTATGATGTTTTGGAGCGGCTGCGTTATACGTATTTGTTGTACACACATAGTAAAATGAAGCAGGAAAATGGTGTTGACAGTGATTACGAATCACCCAGTCCCATGCCAAGTGATATTCGTAACAGTTGGATAGTTGCAGTACGACTTAACTTAGATACTTTCTATTTTCAATTTGATACTTGAATTTGATCTTTTGTTGAAATTTAGATATTCGACTTGGATGAGTTTGTCAGTGATTTGGTTAATGGCGTATGGTGACTAATATGAGATACCATAGTGTGCCGACTTGATCTGAGAAGGAACCTGACTGAACTAGGTGAACCAGACCGAAGGTGCTATAGGTCGAAGAGTCCTCATGTCGATGAGGACGTCACGAATCCAGGGAGTACACAAAGGTCGAGCTAGAGCTCTTGTATGGCTTTATTGAAACTCAACCTGAAGGCATCACTGGTCGTAGGACCAATGAGCAGAGCATATGACTCAGTATTGGCAACACTCTACCTTGAGGTAATTTAGGTCGATCGCACAATTAGCTAGACTGTCTAATAAGAAAGACTAATTGATAAGAAAGAATATTATTAAGATAAGAACACCGCGTGGATAGGACCTCGTGGCTTAACAGAATTAGACAGTACGAATAGGCAGTTTGGGCAGTTTGGGCAATCCATCTTCTTGGACAATAAAGTAACACCCTCCTTATATAAGGGAGTGAAATATGCTCATTCATACATTACATTCTCTATACACTCTTTACATAATTAATATACACTTGCAGAGCTTTTCCATACACTGTTTATCGTCTCTCTATACAAGGAAAATTATGTGTATCGCTCAATCTATTGTAATGATATTTGGTTCTTGAATTGCTTTACCTCGTTTTCTTTTTTCCCTAATTGATAAGATTGATGTTAGAGTAGTGGACTTGGCTAAATTAGCCGTACGTGAAGGGAAAGGTGATGTTTTCGAATGTTCTTGTATCTTCACTTGCTATTGTAAGAGGTGGATTTACTAGGAACCATTTGGTTCTTCGATTGTACCTTTGTTGAGTTAATGTTATTTTAGTTCTTTGCTGTGAAAAAAATAATAATCATGATAAAAAAAAAACTCTAAACTTCCGCATTTAGATCATTTTTTTTAATTGCAAATTTTATTACTGCAAGCACACAATTAAGTCCTGTTAACTAACTGAAAACAGGAGGCCTACTCAAAATAGCCTAATGCCACAATGTAAAATAAAAGAAACTAAAAAACTCTCACTAGTGGAGAATACATACTTCTAAAAAAAATATAAACATACACTTACACAACAAGACATAAGCACACACATTTAAATCATTTTCTTCTTCATCTCTCCTTTTCTGTCTTTGTTGTTGTTGAGGGCCAAGCGGTAATAATGAGATTTCAAGTTATATTTAAAGTATTTGAGAGAAGGACCCTTTTTCGCATTTATGTGGAATTTGGTGGATACTCAACTTAAGCTATGAACACTCAGAAGGTAAATTGCTTTGTTAGTTTCAAGAATATCAACATCTTATTAGTTTGGTTGGTATAAACGTGTTAACCGTGAAAAGTAAAACTAAAGTGTGGAACTAATACAAAAGTAAATGTGTTATAAAAACGGAAAGATAAAGAACACAATTGGATATGAATTATACTCAGTATTTCTTTCTTCTTCTGAATGTACATTTTCCATTGCATTTCGGGTGCCTTTTATAGGCAAACTTTCCCGACATAACATACAATAATTTACACCACATTCATATCTATTACTATTCCCATTTATTCAAATAGTGAAATGTCACTATTCATGCATAGTGGTTCATTCCACTTGTTTATAACACTCCCCCTTGGAATTACCACTATGCAATGTGCGTTTATGCTGCCTCATTAAAAACCTTATTCGGGAAAACCCTGTGGGAAAAAAACCGAGATAAGGAAAAAAGAGTACAGCCGCACATGCTCCCCCTCGAGTTATCATCCGTGTAAATCTCGAAGATGTCTCATTCCAATGTTATGGACGTGCTTTCGAAATGTTGTAGTTGGGAGCGCCTTCGTAAATAAGTCTGCTGCATTATCACATGATCGGATGTATTGAATCTTGATCTGTTTGTTCCTTTCAAGCTCTTGAGTGTATGAGAAGAACTTTGGTGGGATATGTTTAGTTCTGTCACTCTTGACGTATCCTTCTTTGGTCTGAGCGACACATGCTGCATTGTCTTCGAATATGACCGTCGGATCTTTATTATTTGATAATCCACTGGCTTGTTGAATGTGTTGAGTCATATTTCTGAGCCAGATGCTCTCCCTAGTTGCTTCATGCAGTGCAATGATTTCAGCATGGTTTGAAGATGTAGCAACTAGTGTTTGTTTCTGAGAACGCCAGGAAAATGCAGTTCCACCAATAGTGAAAACGTAGCCAGTCTGAGATCTCGCCTTATGTGGGTCTGATAAATATCCTGCATCTGCAAAACCGATCATTTCATGTTTTTTATCATTTGAGTAAAATAATCCCAGATCGATTGTTCCTTGGAGATAACGGAATATATGCTTGATTCCATTCCAGTGTCTCCTTGTAGGTGACGAGTTATATCTTGCTAACAAGTTGGTAGCAAAAGATATATCTGGTCTGGTGCAATTAGCAAGATACATAAGAGCCCCTATTGCACTCATATATGGTACCTCAGGACCAAGTATTTCTTCATTTTCTTCACAAGGTCGAAATGGATCCTTTTCAACATCCAATGTTCGGTTAACCATAGGAGTACTAAGGGGATTAGCTTTGTCCATATTAAATCGTTTCAGTACTCTTTTAGTATAGTTAGATTGATGGACGAATATCCCATTTTGTACTCTCTCTATCTGTAAGCCAAGGCAATATTTAGTTTTTCCGAGATCTTTCATTTCAAATTCGCCTTTCAGAAAAGTAACTGCTTCTCGAATTTCATTTGCTGTCCCAATAATATTAAGATCATCAACATAGACAGCAATTATCACAACTCCATCATGTGATTTCTTTATGAAAACACACGGACATATTTGATCATTCAAGTATCCCCTTTTTAGTAATTGTTCACTCAAACAATTATACCACATACGCCCGGATTGTTTTAAGCCATACAATGATCTTTGCAACTTTAACGCACATAACTCCTTAGGTTTTGAGTTCAGTGCTTCGGGCATTCTGATTCCTTCTGGGACTTTCATGTATATGTCGGTGTCTAATGATCCATACAAGTAAGCAGTCACAACATCCATGAGACGCATCTCAAGATTTTCATGGGTAGCTAAACTCATCAAGTATCTGAAAGTAATTGCATCCATGACAGGGGAATATGTTTCATCATAATCGATCCCAGGCCTTTGGGAGAATCCCTGTGCAACAAGGCGAGCTTTATATCTCGTGATCTCATTATTCTCATTTCTTTTTCTGGTGAAAACCCATTTGTATCCAATGGGTTTTATGCCTTTTGGTATAATGGAAATAGGCCCAAAAACTTTTCGTTTATTTAGTGAATCTAACTCGGCTTGAATGGCGCCTTTCCATTTATCCCAGTCACGTCTTTTCTGACATTCAGCTACAGATTTTGGTTCAGGATCCTCAACTTCATTATCAATTTCTTTTGATACCATATATGCGAATGCATCATCATTATTCATGATCTCATCACGCTTCCAAAGATTCCCATTGTTCACGTAATTGATGGAAATCTCAATATTTTCATTTTGTCCCGAAATTTTTCCATCATCTTGATTCCTTTTCAAATTGGAGTCAAGAATTTCTCTTTTCTTTCGAGGATTCTTATCTTTAGACCCGACTGGTCTTCCTCGTTTCAAGCGTGTCTTTGACTCATTTGGCTTATCGTCATTTGCCATTTCTTTTGGAATCTCAATTCGAGCAGGGGCATTTACGGCTACCACATGTGATTTGGTCACCCTTTTTAAATCAGTAAATGCATCTGGCAATTGATTTGCAATATTCTGCAAATGTATGATCTTTTGAATTTCTTGCTCTCTTTGTTTGGTGGGAGGATCAAGATATGATAATGCGGATGTTCTCCATTCAATATTTCTCTCAATTGACTTTTCATTCCCACCTAAAGGGGGAAACAATTCTTCATTAAAATGACAATCATCAAAACGAGCTGTAAAAACATCACCTGTTTTTGGCTCAAGGTATTTGATTATTGATGGAGATTCATATCCAACATATATTCCCAACCTTCTTTGAGGCCCCATTTTTGTACGTTGTGGCGGAGCAATTGGTACATATACTGCACAACCAAAAACTCTTATATGTGCAATATTTGGTACTCGACCATATGCCAACTGTAATGGCGAGAATGTATGGTATGCACTTGGTCTTATTCGAATTAGATCATCTGCATGCAGAATAGCATGTCCCCATACTGAAGTGGGGAGTTTTGTTCTCATTATCAATGGTCTAGCTATAAGCTGCAGTCGTTTAATAAGTGATTCTGCTAGACCATTTTGAGTGTGAACATGTGCCACAGGATGTTCAACATCAATTCCCACAGCCATACAATAATCATTAAATGCTTGAGATGTAAACTCTCCAGCATTATCCAGTCTGACTCTCTTGATAATATAATCTGGGAATTGAGCCCTTAATTTAATAAGTTGGGCAAGTAATTTAGCAAATGCCATATTTCTAGTGGATAACAAACTTACGTGAGACCATCTACTAGAGGCATCAATCAACACCATAAAATATCTGAATGGACCACAAGGTGGATGAATAGGTCCACATATATCACCATGAATCCTTTCTAAAAATAATGGTGATTCATGTCCGACTTTAGTATGTGATGGTCTCATTATCAATTTCCCTTGAGAACAAGAGGCACATGTCAACTCATGTGTTTGCAATATCCTCTCATTTTTTAGTGGATGGCCACTAGAATTTTCAATAATTCGTCGCATCATTATCGAGCCAGGGTGACCAAGTCGATCATGCCAAAGTTTAAATATTTCATTCGACTTTGAATTTGTTGCAGCATATGCCTCAATTATATTAATCCGGGTATAATACAAACCCGAGGATAAAGCGGGTAACTTCTCCAAAACACATTTATTTCCCGCATTATCTGAGGTAATGCAAAGATATTCAACTCCCCCTTTATTCATCGTTTCAATGTGGTATCCGTTCGTTCGGATATCTTTAAAACTCAACAAATTTCTTGTTGATTTTGGGGAGAATAGTGCATCACTTAATATAAATTTTGTACCGCCCATCATAAAAAATATGGCTTTTCCAAAACCTTCAATTATCTTTGCACTTCCGGATATTGTGTTTACTTTTGCTTCATTTAATTTCAAGTTCACGAAATATTTTCTGTCCTTGAGGATAGTATGAGTAGTAGCACAATCTGCAATACATATATCTCCATCTTGAATTCGAGACCGATCCATGATCTAAAAGAAAACAACATTTATTATTGATCAAATTCAAAGTACAGATACAAGTAGCTCATACACAAATACATTACAACTCAAAAAGCAAAATAAAAACATGATCATCAGTTATTCTCTAGGTCATTTCCAGCTCCGTCTTCAAATGCCGCATCGGCAAAATCCAGTTTCAATATGTCATCGATGCCATAGTCATCATCCACACGCGTTGCATCATTTTCAGAGGATTCCCCAACCATAAAATTAGTTTCTATATTCTTATCTTTTGATTTCTGGGAATCTTGGTATTTTTCAACCTCGTGCCTTGGGGCTCGACAATTTCGAGCCCAATGGTTATTTCTACCACATCGATAGCATGCCTTTTCATCGTTATCCCCTTTATTATTTTCAGAATGTTTATGAAAATCATTTTTTCCATGTCCATGATAATTACCTCGGCCAGATTTGTATCCTGGGAAAAAATTTCGGCCTCGTCCATAATTTCTATCTGGACCATATCCACGTCCACGTCCACGTCCACGTCCACGTCCACGACCACGGCCACGTCCCGAGGTATATCCACGCACATTTGTTTGGCTGTTTTCATTTCCGGTTCCCTGTTTAGATATTACAGCATTTATTTCAGGGACCGCAGTAGACCCCGTGGGTCTAGATTCATGATTTTTCATCAACAGCTCATTATTTTGTTCGGCTAGCAACAAGCAAGAAATCAGCTCAGAATATTTCACAAAGCCTTTTGCTCTGTATTGTTGCTGCAAAAGTACGTTTGAAGCGTGGAATGTGGACAACGTTTTTTCAAGCATATCGTAATCAGTTACGTTTTCCCCGCATAATTTCAATACCGAGCAAATGCGGAACATGGCTGAATTGAACTCGTTTACAGTTTTAAAATCTTGGAAGCGTAAGTGCATCCATTCATAACGAGCCCGGGGGAGAATTACTGTTTTCTGATGATCGTATCTTTCTTTCAAAGCTTTCCAAAGATCCGCAGGATCTTTCACAGTTAAGTATTCATTTTTCAATCCCTCATTTAAATGGTGCCGCAGAAATATCATTGCTTTAGCTTTATCTTGTATTGATGAATTATTTGGGGAGATTATTGTTTCTCCCAATCCCCTCGCGGCCAAATGAATTTCGGCATCCAGTGTCCATGAAATATAATTTTTTCCCGAAATGTCAAGAGCCTCAAATTCAAGTTTGACCAGATTTGCCATGATAACTATAAAATAAAACATCAATGCTTATATTAGAGAAAATTACATTATACAATCATTAATTCTCCATAACGTACAGAAAAACAAATAAGAGACACATCATACAAAAACCTAATACATAAAGTATAAATTCAGTGGTATGATACATCATCGTGAAAATTCCCAAAGTGTAAAAAATAAACAATATAATGGTAATTATAAATAGTAGATGAAACTTTTTTTTTCGTTTGAGGGAAATATATTTTAGTATTTGAAATGAGTGTTAATATATGAAGTGTAGTGTGATATATATATAAGTTGATAAGTAGCCGTTGCAATATAGCCGTTATGTAGCCGTTGGGAACAAATTAATGATATAATATTTGTTAGTTAATCATTCATGATTATAAAATACTAATTAATCATGTATATTATCTTAAAAATTTATCGAGCCACTATGTGAACAATTTAATGAATATAAATGACAAAACAAATAAAAATGTCACTCCACACTACTCGATAAATCTTTCGGTGGGTACAATAATAAGCAGTTATAAATTCCACACCACATTACTGGGTAAACCCTTTTGTGGGTGTGAAGTACAAGTAATAATATTATATATTTTTAATTATAACATGAAGTCATTTCTTAATCATTAGTAATCCATAAGTAAATTTGATAATATCAACTTACCACATATTATTGACTATGGCAGAGCCGTACTTGCCAATAATAATGGTAATATGTAAATTAGTATAATGTTATATTTAGTATATTCATACCACATATTCTTGACTATGGCAGAGCCGTACTTGTCAAAAATAATGGTAATATATAGATTAGTAAAATATACTGATTTTATATAACGTATATACATATTAGTATATTCCTACCTTTCGGACCGGGTAGAGCGCTCGTGCTGATAACGTGTTATAAAAACGGAAAGATAAAGAACACAATTGGATATGAATTATACTCAGTATTTCTTTCTTCTTCTGAATGTACATTTTCCATTGCATTTCGGGTGCCTTTTATAGGCAAACTTTCCCGACATAACATACAATAATTTACACCACATTCATATCTATTACTATTCCCATTTATTCAAATAGTGAAATGTCACTATTCATGCATAGTGGTTCATTCCACTTGTTTATAACAAAATGAATTTTTTTCACAATGAAAGAAAAGTGGGTTCTTTTTTACAAAAAATAAAAGAAAAGAAATAAAAAAAAAAAAAACTTTTGATGTAGTAGTGATTAATGTTACAAGCAAAAATATTACCTACGCTACCGTTTACATATTAAGATGTGTTAGAACGTACTAAGATTTGATGTAGGGAAGCGTACGAATGGGAAAGATAAACGAACGAGATACTCTCTCTCGATAAAACTCACAATCTCATTTTTTATTCAATAATCAACTAATCAAAATAAACTAGGGGGCGTCCTTTATATAAGGCTCCTAACCGTAGACCTAACTTGTCCAACAAGACAAGAACTCTTATTAAATATTAAACAATTCCTAACTTATTCTCCAAGATAACTAATAATAATAATAATAATAATAATAATAATAATAATCTAATTATTCTGCATCATTCTCCTCCGGTTTAGCAGGATTCGCCCTCGAATCCGACCCGTTCCCGTGGGAGACGTTCGCAACACAGCAACAGCCCGAATGTTTCCCCCGATCGAACACGAAGGTTGAAAGTCGTCCAACAATCTCGAAGGTAAATATAATCTCGGTCAAGGATTCAACTGCCGCAAAGTCACATGTATACGACACCCGACGCAAAGCCCACACAACCGAATGAACACAAAACAGACCACATCGTTCACCGCGCATAAATCTATAACTACGGCCAAGCATCCCGGTGTTGGGAGACTTCGGGAACAACAATCGAAAAATGGCCTACCAGTTATGGAGTCTCGGCTTCGGCTCCGAAAAACCATCTTTGGCCAAAATAGTCAAAAAATCGGGTGTGAATGACGGTTGCCCATTCGAAGACTCAACCATTGCAACGTCCCACGCGGGACCCATATTACTGCAAAAATATGTCTTCGTCACCGGAGGCTCTTCATCAAAAATTGGCGGACCGTCGTAGATATCGCACGTGTCGGGCTCAAAATTCAGGGAATCTATAAACTCAAAGTCAAAGCCTGTTTGTGGCTGTTCAGGCCCAAAATAAGGATTAAATTCATCCTTCCCCTGAGCCCAATAAATTGAATTGGCGCAGGCCCAAAAACGACATTACCCTCACAAGGCCCAAAAATGCTTTTGTGAGGCCCAGAAGTGCAACTAGAGTCGTCTCTTTCACACGCCCAAAATCCGCCTCCATGTATGAAACTACCTCCAACCCGCCGCTGCTCGCGAACTCGGGGCTGACCTGTGGTTTCGTCTCCTCGCCATGGTGGTCGATCTGCCAACGGGTTAGCCGACCAGGTAAAGTCACCATCCTTGATGCCGTTCAGAGGTGGCGGGGATCGCTGCCGGGGCGCCCCGACATGGCTGCGTCCCCCACAACCGCCTCTGTCTCCCCCGCGAAAGCCACGGCCCACAGCCCCATCGCGGTTCGTCTGCAATTCCGAAACAATCACGTTGTTAAGCGTCAAATGCACATCCTCGATCCTCGTCGAAAGATCGGCAAACCAATCCGTGAAACGCACGTCCAATTGTTCAAATCGGTAGTCGATCTGTTGAAACCGATCGTTGAAGGTTGCGTCACGTTGTTCGTCTGCGGCATCTTCTCGTCCCGGCGACATCGTGAATCGTACTGACTGCTGATACCAACTGATGTAGGGAAAGCGTACGAGTGGGAAAGATAAACGAACGAGATACTCTCTCGATAAAACTCACAATCTCATTTTTCATTCAATAATCAACTAATCAAAATAAACTAGGGGGCGTCCTTTATATAAGGCTCCTAACCGTAGACCTAACTTGTCCAACAAGACAAGAACTCTTACTAAATAATAAACAACAATATTAAATTACTAACTTACTCTCTAAGGCACCTATTAAATAATAATAATAATAATAAATAATAATAATAATAATAATAATAATAATAATAGTAATAATAGATACTAATCTACACCATTCTCCTCCGGTTCGGAAGGCTTCGCCCTCGAAGCCGATGCGCTCCGTGGCCGGCGTGTGGTGTCGAACTCACGGTAGGAAACCCCGTCGTTTTCCCCTGTCGAACACGAAGGTTGAATATCGCACCTCCATGGTATCACCCCCTTGAAATTCATGGAAAGGCATATATGCAGTAGCCACACACAGAATTTTGAAGTCACTGTGGGGACAAAAAAAAAGCATACAAGGCCGTAACAAATTCCCGTGAGAGAAAAGCTCGGGCCTGCGCAACAGAAGAACTACTAATTCTTCCAACAGCTGAATTTCGATATTCGGAACATGATGAAATTCCTCTGCCCTCGGAGGCTCTTCATCGAAAATCGGCGGACTGTCATAGAGACCGTCCACTTCGCCAGTAAGACACTGCTCCACCTCCTCGGGTCCTTCATCAAACACCGGCGGACCATCGTACAATGGCCCGTCAACTTGCTCTTCGTCGAATTCGAAGATGTCAACGCGAAACGGGCCCTCCCATTGACCATATTCGCGATCAAATCCCCAATCGTGTCTGGCACGATATCTGCTGGCGAAGGCAGCCTCCTCGCGCCTGCCTCTATCGTCGCGTTGATCGTCGCCATCCACGAAGACCGAGCCCCGTCGCCGCATGTCACGGCCGCCGTATGCAGTGAAGGGGTCAGTCTCGACGTGCGGGGGTGGAAAATCGTCGAAGGGATTCACCTCCAAGATTGTCTCCTCGCTGTCTTCGTCGCCGGATGGTGGTTGTGGAGATCTCCGGCGGGGCGCCCCGCTTGGACCACGGCCTCCACTTCCTCCGCGAAATCCCCCGCGCACGCCCCGATTGCCGGCGTCACGGTACGTTTGCTTGTCCCGTACCATGGTACGCATAGTTAGACGTATATCCCCGATCTCCGCGGACAGATCTGCAATCTCACGAACCATCGTCTCGAGCTGGCGGACAAACCACTCGGTCCGGCGGCTCAGGTTGTAGATGGCGGCGACACGCCTGTCTGATGTAGGGAAGCGTACGAATGGGAAAGATAAACGAACGAGATACTCTCTCGATAAAACTCACAATCTCATTTTTCATTCAATAATCAACTAATCAAAATAAACTAGGGGGCGTCCTTTATATAAGGCTCCTAACCGTAGACCTAACTTGTCCAACAAGACAAGAACTCTTATTAAATATTAAAGAATTCCTAACTTATTCTCCAAGATAACTAATAATAATAATAATAATAATAATAATAATAATAATAATAATAATAATCTAATTATTCTGTATCAAGATTAAACTAAGATGTGTTAATCTGACACATGTGAAGATGCATGAACTTTCAATTACTAACTCATCGTGTATGGTATGTTTGTTGATGAACATATTTCACCGACAAGAAGCGTTAATATGCTAGATTAAGGATAATATATGAGATTGAAAGAATTTAAAAAGGCGCTGAAAATTAACGACAAATTTATACTTATATTAAAGGAGTACTATTTACTAAATTAAGTAGCCAGAAAAGTCAACAACATTTATTGCATTACTATTTCCGTATTATACTATATAAAAGGATATTTTATTTACTACATTTACTATTCAGAAAAATCAACTGCATTAAATGTCATTACTATTTTGGTATTATAATATTTTATTTATTTAATTAATTTATTTATTTGTTTTATTTTAAAAAGGTAAGTATAGTAAAAAGATTTTAATAATAAAAAAATCAAATACCAAATAAAAATGTACACTTTAACTTATTTGATTATATTTGGTATTTGATCATACCAATTATATTTCTATTTAGTATATACATTAAATACTTACTAAAGTATTTATTTTTTTTATTTGTCAAAGTTAAGTATATATTTGTTTATATTATCAAATCATAAAAAAATATTAAATCCATATTGTAAAAAAAAAATCATATAATTTTATAACAATTCTACTACACTATTTAACAATTTTTTTTTTATTATATAATAAAATAATAATTAAATATTATATGGTGAACAACAATAAGTAAAACTGTTACTTTCTCTTATATCAAGGGATAAATTTATATGCTAAAATTAAATTTTTATTAGTATAAATGTTTTAGTGAGATAATATATTAATTATTTTACAAGCTAGCCCTAACATGCTCATATTTAATGTTTTAAAAGATGTAGAAAAAAAACTTATAATAACTCTATTGTTTTTTAGACTTAAACGTTGATTAAAAGAGGTAAAAATTCCTAATTTTTTAGACTTAAACGTTGATTAACACCATAGATTGAGAGTTTATATTTAGTAAAATTCCTAATTGTAATAAAAAAATTAATTTTTGCTATATTTTAGAATATCTTTAAATTCATTATAAAAAAAAAGAAAAAAAAAACTACAATGAAAAAAGCAAGTCAGCTATATATCGATTTGTTGTACTACTCAAATCACATTCACAATTTGGCTACAAGGAAAGGAAACTCATTGATTAAAATATTATTTTGTCAGTAGTCTTAATGTACAAGAGACTTTAAGACTCCACTTGAATATTATAAAACTTTTATTGAACATTGTACAATTTCTTGCGTATTATATACTTTTATTAAATATTGCATCTTATAATATAATATTGTCCAAATAAATATATCTCGTGCTTCGCACGGTCACGTATATATATCCCGTACATTTTTCTTTATTCATTATATAATTATAAGCCTGGATAAATAGCCTTAAAAATATGCACTCCGTGTATCGCACGGGCTCTGTACTAGTGTGAATAAAGAGCAAAGACACAATAGTCGAAAAAATTTTGTGCTTGCGTTCATACACTGACACTTGGTTTTTTTCATGAAGATTTTCAATTGTTTTTCTATCGGTTTTTCGATGGTCTTCCGAAGTACATGACCTAGTTATTTATACACGAAAAAAGATAAAAAAATCATCACAAATCTTTGATGATCCATCGTCCTTGTCGGCATCATTTAAATAGACTAATCCAGATCGACATAGAATATGTGTAACAATATTAATCTCCTACCATGTCGAGACATATTAAGAAGATCCATCGAAAATAGTGTTAATTTTTATAGAAGAAGGTTCCCTAAATTTTAAATTTTATCCTGAAGGAAGTTGCTATTGTGCCTCCCACATTTCTCAATCAAATATGCATATTTTAACAAAACATTTTGCCATGGTACCAAAAAGTACTCATTTGAATAACAAAAGCTAATAATTATGAAGTCAGACTATAAAAAAAAGTTATATTAGTTTATTAAGTAGTTCAATAATAGAGAAGAGCAAAAATAATTTCTAAGGTGCACTATAGGCAGAATATCATATACAACACATTGTCATGTAAGCCTAAGACTTCGAGTTATTTACCACCAATTACTCATCCTACTTCAATACATCATGGTACAAAATTTAATTTGGAAAACAAGAATGGAGACAATATGAACTTATGGACAAGCCATCATATTTTCTTGATATTCGTATCAAACAAGAATTTGTGGAGCAGTCTAACCATTAGGCGGGTCAACCTATCATACTATTTGAACAAAAATACATATTATACTATCAAATATCATACTTATGTTTATGTTGTTTCCTAATAAAACTATTCATATTTATAAAAAGTGTGTATCGGCCTACTGATTAGGCCGACCTAACATCAGAGCAACCGTTCATATTAAAACAATATACGGAAACTCTGGTCTATTTCTTGGCACATCATAATAACTAGGAAACGAACATCAACTTCTATATGAATATACCAAACATGAAACATCTGCCTAAATTACATGGTACAGCCATAAAGATCAAGAACCCACGAGTAAGGCTGCTAAAATATATTACCCTCAAAGTATATTGAACAACAAAATGAACCCAAATGCTACAACCACAGTTCAGCATTTTTTCAAGCTACTAAAAGCACAGACTGGCTTTTTCTCTACACTCTTCATGGGGTCGCCAAAAATGCCGATGTAAACAAAACATTTGTNGTATCGGCCAAAAGCTGGTCACTTGCAGCAATGCAGGAACTAGTAAATAGGACAACTAATTTTACCGAGGAGTAAATGGTAAGTCAACAGCAAGAGAACAACAACAAATTCTTGGAAGATTTTACAGAATCACCTCTTCAAGAGCTTTTGCGAAAAGATCCTCTTCGAGTAGGGACTGTTGCGTGAGATTGCCTTGTAGGACTCGATTGCCTCGACCAATGAATAATGGAGACGACCCTGATTCCAAAAAAAAAAAAGAAAAACTCGTATACATAAAATCTTTAAATTTATCAGCAAATTGTGAAACCAATTGTAGCCTGTAGGGTCATTTTGTAGTTCAAAGTGAATGAGAACTGCATCATATCTTCTGAGAAACCATCATTTTTTTTACTATATGTTTTCCTTAATTTCCTTGATTTATTGTTTCTTTTTTCTTCTTCTTTCTTATAGACTGAGTGTTGACTAAGGTGTTGTTGAATAGCACGTAATCCTTTTCCATGATGTTAAACAACTTCAATTTTTTTTTAAAGATGTTATAAGATCTAGCAAATTCCTATATGACAACATCTTATAAGATGTTTGAATATATATTGTAACTAAGATGTTGTAAAGGGAGTACCTCTAAAAGACCAAAAATTGAATTAACATACCTCGGTAACACGAAGAGCTGTCTGAATAACATAATTTGCATGTGGGTCCTGGAGCAGCTGCTCAAAGTAAGATGCCGATAGCAATTCATGTATGATTTTTGACCGGATTCCTTCATTACACAGCACAAGACACTTCTCAACAACATGGCTGCTAAATTTTTGTCTCGCAAGATGAACATAGTGACCCTCAAACTGAGATATCAGTTTGGATGTGGCAGATGGGACCTTAAGCTCCAAAATGAACTGGACGACATAATTTCTGCATTTCAATAGTGCAATTTCATATGTCAGCACATCACATTATATGTATGCTGAAAATATAATAAAACTGAATCAATTTTTTTTTTTTTTTTTTATAAAGTACTGGCAAATCAACAAAAGAATTTATAGAGAAACCTTATTACAAAATTATGGGAGGCATCTCTCTCTCTTTGGATGAGCTGAAAAGATATTTCACTTGTGAACTTGAGGGAGGAGCAAACATGGATAAGTAAACTCCACCAACATTCTTTTGAGAAGATTTTTAAGCTTTTGAATGTGTTCCTCAATGAAGGTAAACAGAAAACTGATTTCTGTTTCTATTGGTTGCTTATATGAAATGTTGTCAAAAATGATTAATAAGAGCTTCAGGAATGCAATAAAACTAGACTCCACTTTGGTTAATATAGGGTCATGCTAAAAACAATTGATTGATTAGATTAAAAATTGAGAGAATGACAGAGAATATACCTATGGTTTGACCTAATTACAGGAGGAAAAAGAAAAATCATTTAATCTTCACATATTACAAATTATACCTGAAATCTACTTCTGACTTATAAAAAATGCACCCTCAAGAGTGATCAAGTCGGTATATCTATCTGCAGGTGAATATAAACCTGAAGTATGCCTTTGATTTTAATTAGACTAAAGGCAGCTTGGCAATTAAACCTTAATAAAAGTTTCAAGTGGAGGAAGATCAATCTCTTAGCAAAATTGGGTTTTACCCGTAAGCATCCTGAGCAAGCAGAAGCCCGTTTGCTGAAATCTCATCAACCAAATTTTCTCGAAGCTCGCCAGTAGCTTGACTGATGCAACGCTGCAGAACACAACACCCGTGCTGGTGTGTTGCTATGTCGACACAGTACCTTGCAGCAGCTACGAAAATGAACTGCAAATGCAATACATAAATAGTAAATTGACTTATGAACAGGTTAATGTGTGCTAATATTTTCCTATTTGTTGGGCAGATGAGGCCAACCCTTTTCTATCAACACTAATCATATGGTTCTCATGACAAAGTGCTCAAAGTGAGAACATTATATTATTTATGTAGAAGTAGGCTTAAGCCTTTGGACAAAAAATAGCTGTGTTTTCGAGCAGGAGACAATAAATTTTATCTCAAGTATACAAGGATCACCAGATTCATGCTAACAAGAGCAATTGGTTTCTATAACAGAAACAAGAACACATAATGTACGGTATTCCCCGTTCAAGATTCCTATTTGTGTTGATATTTTAAACTGAGACAGTATCGTCAATGCTGCCATGTTACAAACTTAAAATATTAGTTCTTGACAGTATAATACCTATATTCGAACTTTGAGGCCTCAGACAATCTGAAAGGTATATTTAGAAGTCGGACTAAAGTTCAAGGAGAGATGGTCAGTAGTAGAAAATGAGAATTCAATACATTAACTTTCTGCATTTTATGATTTTACATCACGAATAAGGATGCAAAGTGTGTCCCTATAAACCCAAGATAGTTTTACATGCTGGAATCATGAAAAGTTTATATCTCCACTTTTCTTAACACACCAAATAACGTAGTATTCGTTGTGAACACAAGATGACCATCAACTTTTCATATAGAAAGGGAAAAACAACTAAATTCCTATCAGGAAAACAATCTTGTCTAGCAGATGACATCTGGTCACAGAAAAGAATCGAATTTATGGCAATTCATGCAAATGAAGATAAAGAAAAACTAGCTATGACCCCTACGAAACAAATGAAAAACTTAAAGGTGAAGTTTTCAAAGGATGATTCAGAAGAAAAATGCCTCACTAAAAAATTCGAAACTCAGAATTTCAAAGCCAGTAGTCGTCAAGCTCCTACCATGTTATCATAGCTTCTGCTACTAGTAAGACAATGAACATATGATTACACCTAAAACCGGTAGAATGCATTTTCAGTGGCTTCTAACTTTAAGCTATACTCTGCAAGCAAAACATACTAATGTGTACTTTCTCAGGAGACCTATTAGTAATTTGATCACCAACAATATCATCTAATTTAAGGATTTCTGTAAATTTTAAACCATTTCCTTGCATATTGAGTAGCATATACGCATAAACTTATAATATATAATGCAGGGGAGATTTGAGGTATCAATTGGATATAAATTTGGTGTTACACATGATCTTCAAAATTAAAATAGTTCTAAACGTCATTTATAAATACAACTTTTCAGCATGCAATAAGGATAACATCCTAGCTTATTATCACTGCACCCATCAATCACTTGTGAGCTAAAGTAGAACTAAACAACCCTATCAGAACAAGGGAGAGATAGCATGAATTGACTACAGTTATCAACAACAGATTAGCAACATCCACAACTGCCATTGCACACTTCAGAAGATAACAGAAAGTGACAGCTAAAATCAAATTCTAGAAGCAAGTTCATCATAACCCTAGCTACTTTTCCTTACAATGTGGCTCAGCTGCACACAAGTCCGCGTCATATAATTTATTGAAAGTATAGAGATGCTCACAGAAAATATAACTATGCAACACAAGTATATTGTACGGAACAGATTGACATCGATTGTGATGCCTCTCAATGTTTTTCATTATTACTAAAGTCACAGATTAAATCGTAACACTACTTTTTTACAACCAACAATTTTGTGCCGCAGTAATGATTTGTAAGGCAGACAATTACCTTACTATCTTCAGCGGAAAAGCACTGCAAGCACCTCTGCACGACATGATTACCATTCAAATCCTTAATAAGGGCAAGAAAACCCGGTTCAAGGGCTGAAACAACTATTGATATCTGCTGCCTCGTTTTAAGGGTCTCAATCAATTTCTGCACCACTCGTGTCCTGATAACAAAAAATTAAAACAAAACATCAAAACGACCATCTCTAGCAAATGCAAAAAAAGAGGGAAAAAGAAATAAAAAAAAAAAAGCAAAATCCCAATAAAACATACCCATGCGTGTTCAGAGAGATCCTAACGAGCTCCCCCGATTCCTCAGTCACTCTCAACAGTATATGCATCCTCTGCTCCTCAGTACAAACCTCCAGCAATTTCTGCATGAGATAATTCCCAAACGGGTTCATCATGAGCTCGACCACGTGATCTATTATCTCCTCAAACACAATCTGCACGTCTCGTAAAGTCCCCTCGTCAAACATCTTCTGTAAGAATCTGCAGCCATGTTGATCCTTGGCAATATAGTATATATAACCTCGAATTTCGGCAAGCGAGCAGCCACTCGAGAGTGAGGAGCAAGAGAATAGTGTCTTCTGTTCATGATGAAGGCTCCTCGTGTTATTTTGCCCCCTCGAACGAACGTGACCACTGTTCGTGCAGTAATCTGTACCACTTTCTCCTTGGATTATCAGGCTATCATCCCTTGTGAAGGGCTCAAGACTCCTCCGAGGTACTCGGTTTCTCACGTTCAGCACTGAAGGGTGGTGGTGAAGTAAATTGTTCTCATCATCACAATGCCGGCTCAGACGAGCCAATTGCACCACACTAGGCATATAAAAAGGATCAGTGGCAGTAGCTGGAAGCCTATTCAAAGAGGATGGTGATACTTCTGGCATAAAAAGTCCCACTGGGAAATTTCCATTCCCGTTGGCTCTGTAAAATCGAGGATTCAACTGCGAGCTACTAAATTCGGGCCGATTGTAAGGGCTTTCGGGCCGGCTAGGGGAATAGGGGGATCCCAATAAATTAGCACATCTAGGATCGTTCTGCATTTCCACCATAATCGAGCTGAGATTCATAGGAGTTTCCCTTGGAACAGGGAGATGATTAGAATCCGTAAAGGATTTCCTATAATTATCAAACGCTCCATAATTCTCGAGATTTAACAGAGAGGCCCCATTCAGAGCTCGATTGCGAGATTGAACGCTATTTATGAATTCCAGCCCGTAGTCCGGCTCATCGCTAATGCACATTTTGCTGAAATTTCCGGACAGATGAAAATCATCGAGGAAATTGACATCGTCGTTATCTTTCTTGAAATCGAGCCAGAACCCATTAGCCGGAATCAGGTGGCTGTTGAGGATCTCGATTTGGGGCGGGGACGGCGGCTCGATGTTGGAGAGAGAGATTCCGCCGCCGCCGGAGAACAGGCTCGAGGAGGAGCCATCGGACTGCAGAGAGAACCCACTGACAGGGGAAGATACGCTTGCGTACTTATGCCGCAAAAGGTCATCGTCACACATGGGATGGGCATGGCCACTCACTCTGCGGGACACGCATGACGCGTGGCCGTAGCCATGATGATCGACGAGATTGGCGTGCCGCTGATGATGGGCATCGCCGAGTGTGTGATGATGATTCAATGGAGATGCTGTTGCATGAGGGATCTCGCCCAGCAACCTCTCAAACTCATCATCGTTCTTCATTTTTTCTTTCTTTTTTTTTTCTCTAGACCCTTTTCTTCTCGAATAGAAACAACACAGACAAACAACACAAAAGTCGAAATGGAACAGCCCAAAACACGAAATCAAAGAAAAACAACAGGGATAACAAGAAAGATCACAACAATGGCAGAGGAAACAATCACTGCTGATAGCTCGAGGAATCGAAATACAGACATCAATAAAAAGATCGACAAACGAGAACCATTTCGAGGTTAGCGATTTTTAGCATCTGGGTAGGTCTCAGAAAACCCAAAAGTCCTAATGTAAAATACGGAGAGGAGGTGGGGTCTGGTGATGGCGAAATTTTCAATAGCATTTTCTCATTTTTGTTATGGTTCCAAAAACCAAAAAGGGATAAAAGAAGATTTATTTTTTCCTTTTCTTTTTACTCTGTTTTTCTCAGTTCATCTGGGTTTTGGGTTTTTTTTTTCTTTTTAAATTTTTCGGAAAAAGAGTTGGTGGAGCATGCAAAGATGAATGGATTGCATATGTGGTGTTTTTTACATATATATGAACTGGGTACAAATGGGTTTTTTTACATACACACAGTACACACTCTGGTACAGTCTCACGCCATTAAAGCTGGAGAAAAGGAACAGCTACTCTCTCTCTCTCCTCAGCCTCTGTGTTTTTTTCTCTCTCTAATTCTTGCTCTACTGTCTACATACACACAGGTACACATATATAGAAACAGATTTTGTTTTTTAATTGAGAGAAATTTTCTAAAAAAAGAAAAAAAGAAAGAAAAACGAAAAAGGAGTACTGAGTTGGCGCCTGGCGGCACTCGCAGTCCGACTCTGCGAGTCTGCTACACTGTTTTCACCAAACGTTGTACAATACAATAGTACCGAAAAAGCGGAACCAAATTAATTCAAACTTTAAATAATTTAATTTAATTTAATTTGATTTAGTTTAATTTTGATGCACTTTGTTTATGTAAATTAAATTCGGACTTTTATCCAAAATATGACTTTTAACATTCAGTGCACTACTGTTTGGCTATAGTTATATTTTTTTTTAATATATAGACATAGTTTTAAATATAAAATTTCATGCTATACAAATAATATAAATAAATATATATTTTGTGAAAAAAAATTATGATACAACAATATTTGATTAAATATTAGAACTCTTGTTTAACTTAAATTATAAATATGTTTAGTTTAATAACTAATTTATTTGATATCATTCTTTCATATATATATAATAATTATTTGACGATATTCGATTTGGCATTCATATTACATAATATAAAAAAGTATATTTACCTTTACAATTGTGTCTTACGTATTATTGAAGAATGATACTTTAACTAAAAATTATATATTTTCCTTAAAAGTATTTTAAAAATCAAAACAAGAACTTTTATTATTTTAAAAGAACTTTTAAGTAGAATTTTTTAATTAACTCATGTGGTTAATACATCTGTATTATACTAATATTACATATTATAGTGAAATATAATGATGAGATGAAAGCATAATTAAACCCAGAATCATGCAACGGAAAAGGCGTATGGAGCACGTTAAAATTTGTCAGGTGCCGCACCCCATCATTTTACCCTACCTTTTTATTTTTAAACATGTAATAAAATTTTAGATAATTTGCACAATTTTTAACTTAGAGCTTTTGTAGGTATAATAAATCATTGCATTTGCCAAAAAATAACTTCGCTTGAAAAATATAAAAAATAATATAGTATATTTAAATTAGCATATTCAACAGATCTTAACAAACTCTCCTAGTTTTCTCCAGTTCTAATGGTAGAAAATCTCATCTGGGGTTTAATTACACTAGGACCTCGTTCATACCCATAAGATTATTTCATATTTTCATTAAATAATACTAATAAAAAAAACTCAAATGTTTTCTTTTGACCGTTTCATAAAATTGTAATTTGTTAGTATGGGAAAAATGGGCGAGATTCCATTTCTCCTTTTATGAGAAAAATCATTATTTTGTTTTATTTTATTTGTTTTTTAGTATATTTGTTTTTTGATTCCTCGTTTTTCATAATTCCGACTATTGTTAGGCAAGCCTACTGATTAGAGCGTCATACATTTTCGACAGATTTACATACTTCAAACCGAGATGTCATACTCTATATACAAAACAACACAGATAAAAAGATGAAATTTGGATAGCATAAGTATGCATTTTTGTAAATAAATATGACGAGTCGACCCACCTAAGAGTTAGACTGCCTCACACAAAAATTTGTGTTCGGATCCATGATCCTAATACTTCAGGATAAAAAAAATCACTTATAAAATTCTTATCTTTATAAAAAAACAAGAATAAGGATCTTAGCGTTATAAGTTATAACACATTAATACCACACTTGTGTACTACACGAGTGTTCGATTAAGAAATATTTATAGCAAAATGTTTAAAAGCTGAACTTAAAAATTTTATTTTATATTTTTAAAACTTTTAAAACTGCATTGTTAGTTTTGAAATGAGGCTAGAGCATTATATAGGAACATAATATTTTTTAATCGCATTAGTTTTTTCAAAGTTTAAGGAATTGATTTTAGTACCATTATGATGAACTAGTACGTACGTAGCCCGTACGATGCACGAGACAAAGATATTAAATGAGTTATTTTCACAGGCTCTGTCCCTTTAAGTCTAAAAAGCAATAGGATTATCATCTATTTTTCACATCTTTTAATCAGTGTTAAGTCTAAAAAACAATAGAGTTATAATCTATTTTCCACCTCTTTTAATCATTGTTATATTTTAGGCAGAATATTAAATATGAGCATTCTAGGGCTAATTTGTAAACTAATTAATATTCCATCTTTATACTATTATAAATTTGATTTTAAGAAATATATTTGTTCACTGAAATAAGAGATTTATTTATTCTTGTTCACCATATAATACTTAATTATTATTTTATTATAAATTTTTTTGTCATATAGAAATCGTACGCCTTCTTTTTATTTTTGTTTTATGTAATATAAAATCTTTAATTCACGTTAATATTATTTATTCATGTAATCAATTTGAAATATGTAAATAAATTTAAAATTAAATAGTGTATAAATAATTTACAAATATACACACATGTTTTTTAGAATTTAATTTTGTATACTAATTAAACAACTTTGATTTAACAAATGCCAAAAACTCAATCCCTTCTATAATCAAGATTTTTCTAATTTGCATTATAAGGATTTATAGTTTATTTCTCATACTCTGCAATTAAAAAATATTTTACAAGAATTTCATAATAGAAAGAAATCAAAATAAAAAAAATGATAAAAAAATTATGGTTGCCAATAATATACAAATAAATTCTAAAAAAAAGTTAATATAATTTAATTTTAATTTTTGACCATTAAAAAACTATTTAATATATCTTGTCATTATCTCTTAAATAGTAAATTATATTAATTTGATAAAATATTTATTTTGGCAAAGATTAATTCATCAACTTGATTTCGCTTGATTAATTGGAAGAAAAAATTCTTCCTAAAACCTGTCACGAGTGTTTATAAATAATTTTTGGATAAAAAGTGAATATTTGTGGAAACAAATTAATATTATGGTTAAAACTTAAAATATGTTGTAATATTTATCTGGACCAAAATATTATCAACATGAATCATGGAAAAATCAATCTTGTAATTTATTATAATGAATATCAATGAAATTATTGCATATATTAATAAATTTATTTAAAAAAAACAATATTTTTGATCATATCTTATTTGATCTTTTTTGAAAACGTGTATATGGAAGTAATTAATGCATATATTTAAAAAGTTTCCACAAAAGGTATGCATTCAATGCTCCTAAAATTTTTTATACTGTTTTTATTAAATGGTTATTCTTATATATATATATAGATTTTACTTTGTATAATAATAAATATGACAATGAGCACCTAGAAGGCCCGCTTAGGTAAAAATCGTGACGCACGAATGCCGCCTAGCTTGTTATTTAAAATATTGATTCTAAGTAACAACTTTAAACTCATCGAATAATTACACGAAAACTAATATAAATTATAAATGCACAGTAAATTAAGTAAAAATAAGAGATTATATCTGCGATTATCTAAATACACTTAACTGATAGCACACCTTGCAATAAACAACATACATATGCTAAAGATCACATATAAACTCTTGCGGCATGTATGTTTATATAGCAAACACAATATTTTAAATAATGTACCGTATCGACTGATATTATCGACAATATCGCGTACCGATGGTCCGGTCGGTACGATAACCCTCTAGATACCATTTTGGCCAAAGTACCGATTTAACCGGTTTCATACCAAAAAAATACCAGCCAAAATACATGATATACAAGATTTAAAGAAAAATATATATATATATATATATATATATATATTAATTTATTTACATAGTTCTAGACTTAGTTTTGATATGTTTACATTCTTATTAATCAATTTTATTATTTATTAAGGTTGGTTTTATACATTATCTATATTATGATAATAAATTAAAATTAATATTTTTCAAAATCGGTAAAATAGACGATAAAATTGGTTGAAATGCATACCACTGACCCGTTCGGCATGATTGCTGGTACGGTATTTTAAACACTGGGCAAACGAAACTAATTTACATATAACCAACTAAAACAAAAATTTAAGAATTCGGGTTACACGTTTACTCGACAAAAACCCGATAACCTGTCAGGTAAAACTCGACCCGAACTCAAAGATCACTAGCGGGGAACGAGTCGGGTTCAGGTAGGGTAAATTATATGAGGATCGGGTTCGAGTTTGCCAAAACCCGCTCCCAACCCGACCCATTTATATCCTTACTCATAGTTCTCAACATTCATATCCGCAGTACAACATCGTGAGTGTAATAATTTAATTGTTTTGGATTTATTTCAAATCGTGTTATTTGTAGATTTAGTTATTTTTCAGTTAATGGTCATATCAGTTATTACATGGGATTAAGATAAATTGTAACTATATTTGTTATTTGGCTGGTATTGGAAAGATACGAAAAAAGAAGAAAAAAATCGAAGTCGGGGCACGTAATAATATCGTTCTCTTTTAAGGCGAAATTGTCCCATAAAATACTCATTATTAACGACAACAACCTCCAAAATACGACTTTTGACTTGTATATAGCCGTACTTCAAATATACAAGCATTCGAAAAATAAAATAATGTTTGACTCATAAAAAAATTAAAAAGCACAATATGCTACATAAACTTTGAAAATATAATGTAAGAGCTCTTTTAATTGTAAGTATACTGAATGATTCATGTATGCGAGTATTTATAGATGTAAGAAAATTCTCCAGAGGTTTAAATGTCAAAAAGTATCTATTGGGACGTGCTCGGACGACAACGAACTCATCCTAAAGCCAAAAGACAGCTTATGGACACCAGGGGCGTCGCCCAACAACTAAAAAATGGTCACGGTTGCGAGTAGGCTTTGTGGACCACCGCGGACCGCGACAAAGCCAGTTGTGCGCTTCCGCGCAGCGAGCCTACCTGATTTTTTTTTACTCGTCCTCAACAAAGTATAATAGAGTTATAGAATGCCTAGTGCATAGTTATAGTTCGTTTGTCTTATCCAAATATTCGCCAAAATCCCAATATTTTGTGAATCCAACAGTCGTTGAATTACTTAAACTCAATTTTTCAAATTTATATTTTCTCGCATATACACTTAGAATTAATTTTTCACTCATCTTAAAATGAATTTTCTAAGTCTTTCTGAATAACGGAACCGAAAAAAATATGTACAAAATCAATTTTGTTACAATATTTATTGACCCTCAATGTTTGAACTAGTTATTTTCTTAT
>BKCP01006427.1:265677-325583 GCA_008636005.1 Striga asiatica
GTTTTTTTTTTACGTTTCACTGCAGTTCACTATTTCTGTCTTTTATTTTACTTTTTCAGCATTTAAATTTTCTTTTATTTTTCTTTGGTCAAAGTTGACATTAGTCAACAAATTTTAAAAAAATAAAGAACATAACGGTCGAGCAAAAATGGACCGTTAATTCACATAAATTGAGGTAAAGGGACTACATTTTTTTTAAGGACTAAAATTGGGCATCAAAACATAATAGGGATTAAGTCTGGATACCCCTAAACATGGAGGACTAAAAGTGGATTTTTCCCAATTATAGGGACTACATTTTTTTGTTTTAAGCACTAAAATTGGGCACCAAAACATAATAGGGACTCAGTCTGGATACCCCCTAAACATGGAGGACCAAAAGTGGACCTTCCCCAATTTTTTTTGTTTAATTTTGACATAATAATTTGACATAAAATATTATATATAAAAAGCAATAGCCTTTGATGATTGTTGATTTTAGAATAATTTGATGCATAATATAACACGAACGTACTGCGTGTGTATTATTTAAAAACATTAAATTCCTACATATAAAATTTATATATAATCAAACAGATACATATCAGTATTATATTCTATTGTGATCATGTCATACGAATCACCCGAATTACCATGTTTAACAAATGCTTTTATTCCTTGGTTTTACTCTCACTTTTTTTTTCTTTTCCTTTTTATTTCAGTGTCATTATCTAATTGTATTATCAAGCCATACAAATCACAAGGAAAACTAGAAAAAATTTAATTGCTTGATTGTGAAGCATGCCTATGCTTTAGTGTGAGTGAGTGTAAAATTAATTTTCTCATTAATTTGTATCTTAATATTTCCTTAGATGAAAATATTTCCTTGGTGGACCATAAAATGTGTCACAATCCAAGTCCTTATCAGATAGGGCATTATGGTTTTTGCCAGGTCACGCAGTAGCCCCAAAATGGTTTGGTGCTAAAGAGCTTTGTACTCCTTAAGAAAAAACACCAAATACATATTATTGTGCTTTTCTGCGTCTGTGGTAATAACTTGTTTTGCTTTCTATTTTTGGATACAAAGAGTGGTTTCAAAGCAAAAAAGTTCAATCACTACGTGAAGGGGAATCCCAACACCCACTCCATTATTATTTCATATTTTTAGCTCAAGTTATATTCTAGTATTGGTTATCAAAATATGATGACAATATATATATGTGATATTAATTAATACCTTCTGCACGTATAAAAAAATAATATGTATAAGTAGTGTTCAGAGTCAAAATTATTTATTGAAAACAACATATTTTATGAAATCTAATTATAGTTTAATCATGTATTCTGAACATTTAATGGTATTATAAAATGTCAATGTTACTATATTTTGACAAAAATGTCAATGGATCGAGCGAGCATTGTGCTTTCGTAATTTATCGCAATATATAATTACCTCGAAAAAACTTGGCGATTCCTACTTAGACTAACCACATATAAAAAATACAGATTATGTAAATCATAATGGATGCTATATAATTAAAGTATTTATAAGTAAAATAAAGTTGATAAAAATAGCAGTATAGCTCTACATGCACAGTTAAAATTATAGAATCGATTAAGTGAGAGGATTCGTAATTCAATGTGTTACTTTGTGATGCTAACGAAGCAGTCTGTATAAGCTTAAACTTTTATTCATGCCTATTATGACTATTAAAATTATAAAATATTTGTTTAGTTTAAATTTATATGAAAACTTGATAACTTTTTATTTGTTATCAGTTTTTATATGTACGTATAGTATATCAAATTAATCATGCTTTTATTTTATACATTCATTTTGCATATATATATAATAAAAAAAAAATAATAATCACATATACATTTATGAATGAGTCTTGGTAGGAGTAATTTTAAATAAAAATATTAATGATTTTTTAAGAAATATTTACAAATTCACAACAAATTTTTCTTTTAAGAAAATAAGTATAATATTTTCAGTTGACACTTGTTTGTTAAACGTGAATTGTACTACTATGCATATATATATACTAGTTGGATACCGGCTGTGTCCAAATTTATTCTATAATCAAATGAAATTTGGTGTAAGTTAANAATTTATTGAACCTTTTCCATGAGTACCTACTGATCCAACAACGAATTCCTCCAAATCCTCCATTTTTGGACCTTCACACCAACGTTTTCCTTTGGAAAAAAACATATTTTAAACAAAGTGAAAAAAAAAGGTAATAAAATTAGCAGGGGAACATAGATTTAACAGACATTGAGAAATATATGCTAAGAACATAGCTAAAGATGGCCTCTTTGGCAACATAAAAGTATGAAGCGAATGCAACATAAAAATGCTAGCTAAATGAATTCGTCCCTTTCAGTGTTTTAATCCATTTGCCCCATTTCTGTACAAATCTTTGAACATCACGGCAACAAATATAATCTCTCTGTTATTTCAAGAAAAAGAATGAAATATAATCAAAAGCAGGAAAAAAAAGAAGATGAAAAACCCTTTAATGACGCTTGTTGAATATGGATAGATGGGTCAAGAATTTAAAGCACGTGGAGTGTGTTCGCCGGTTGCGGCCGAGCTCAGTCGAATCCTTGCCAGCTGCAACAACATGCTCTCGCACCAGGAGCTCTTATTTTTTGTTTAAGGCCGTCTTTTAGGCCTACCACGCTTTCTCACGGTTCTTCCAGTATCTCTCAATGGCTTACAGACCAAAGATAACTTTCATAATCATGTCAAAAATTGTGTTATATGAGAATAAGAAAAGAAATATTAGAAGATATCATTTACAACAAATTCTTGGATGACATTTTACACTAATTCTTAAAGATATAAAAAAGCCTTTGNNNGCACCGTTTTATATTAACCAAATACTAATTAGAACGCATTTTAAATATCAGGGTTTTGGTATATAATAAAATTACGATGAGCTATTACCAACTATAGTAAAAACATGGCAGTAAAAATGTACAACACTGAAACTAATCCAAGAAAACCAAAATCCAAAATACGTAGGAGCATGACTGAAACCTTTAAAAATGTTCTTGGGTAGGAAGAACATACTGGGATGGGAGGCAAGGGTTTCTTGTTGTTTTTCACTCATCTGTTGTCTGGTCGATGGTTCTGGTGGGGCCCCACAAGTGTTGTAACGTAACATTGGGCCAATGATTTTCCAGGCCTTGAAGCTCCTCTAGCTGAGATAGAACCAAATTATTCTCAGTAAATGACTGAAACACCCGATGGGAGAAAAAATAAAGCAACGGAAAGGCAAATGAACAATATGAAAAATAATGCGGACCTCAAATCTATCTTTGTATATAATTCAAGAATATCATTTCGCAAAGTATGTTAATCGTTAGTAAGATTCACTTTAAAGTTTAAAGTGCCATTCATTACCTTGGATACTTGGCGGAACTTAAGCAGGTAACCTTGACATCACAAGAAGTACAGAAGACCGATCAATTTGTGGCTTCTCGACTTGCTTGTTAATTCAGCACTTTGAAAGATCATAGGCAATATCTGTCGTGCTTTGATTTGATCTGTCTGAGTACACTACAACCGGCCTGTTCGAAAACAACTCTTAGTGCCAACTTTTAACGAAATTAATACGAGGCAAAGCTCAAATGCCAAAACTTAAACAACAACAACAACAATATAGCCTTTAGTCCTAAGCAAATCGGGGTAGGCTAGAGATGAAACCCAAGAGAAACACGAAAAAGACTCGAACCAAAAGGAATAGATCGAAAAAAGAGAGAGAGAGAGAGAGAGAGAGAGAGAGAGAGAGAGAGGAAGGAGCCAAAGTCACGGTTCTGGCATGTTAATAGCGAGCCTCCAAGCGCTCCTATCCACCGCTAAATCCTTGGAGATATTCCAATCTTTAAGGTCTCTCTTAACCGACTCTTCCCAAGTGAGTTTAGGCCGACCTCTACCTCTCTTAACATCCTCGACCCGCTGTAGAACTCCCCTACGCACCGGTGCATCAGGAGGCCTCCGTTGGACATGTCCGAACCACCTCAGCCGATGTTGAACCAATTTCTCCTCAATTGGAGCCACCCCGACCTATCTCGAATATTCTCATTCCGGATTCTATCCCTTCTTGTGTGCCCGCAGAACCAACGCAACATACTCATCTCTGCTACACTTAGTTGTTGGACATGTTGCCTTTTTGTAGGCCAACATTCAGCACCGTATAGCATCGCCGAGCGAATTGCCGTCCTATAGAACTTACCTTTTAGCCTTTGTGGCACCCTCTTATCACAGAGAACGCTCGACGCCTGACGTCATTTCAACCAACCGGCTGCAATTCTATGCCTAACATCAGCATCAATGCCAACATCCTTTTGTAGCATCGATCCCAAATACCAAAACTTAAAATAATGGGAAAAACAATTGTAGAAGTGACCTGGGCAGAGAAGATGAATGTTGTCTCTCGAGTGAAGAAGCCGCTTCGTTTCTTTAACGCTCTTCAAGAAATGCAAATTGCTTCTTGAATTTGTCAACGACACTATATAGAAGATACTGATAAAATCCCAAATCATCACAAGAAAATAGGATTTGTTGCTTGTAAATCACATTTAAAGCTTAAAAACCAAAGAAAATAAATAGGGAAAAATAAGAAGCGAAGCATGATAATTCAAACAAGTGTTCCAAAGGTTATTCAACATATAAACCCGATAGTGATGATAATTATTGAAAATTGGGAGCAAGCAATTGCTTAAACTATAGTGATATATGAACTCAAGAAGCATGTGTTTCATACTAAATCTCCAGTTTAGGTTAGGTACCTCGGATACATAAAACTCGTGGGTTCAGCTCCCTCCAGGTACTCTTTCAACATCTTCAGGTGATATTCAAGAATTTCGCGATATATCAACTCTTGGACATCATCTTTTGTGATCCTTCTCCTTTCAAATTCAAATTCCATTTTGATCACTGGTTGTGTTGAAGGCTCTCTCTCAACCCTAGCCAGGTGCCGGAAGTATAGATCTTCAAGAGCCTAATAGCTCAAAATAATATTAATTTTATCAATTTAAATTGGGCTTCGATATATTTAACCTCTTTGGCAGAAGGTCTATCATTCGGGTCAAAAGCGAGCATTCTTTCTAACAATCATAGGGCCAATGGGTCAGTATTCGGCAATTTGAGGGAATCGCCTTCTTCTTTCTCATGCTACTTAAGTATCTCCTAGCCTTTTTGTTTCTTATCTGGCACATGATAGTGTATGATAAATAAATTAATAAGCTATTCTTCAGAGTTAAATTAGAAAAGAAAAAGAAAATGAAACATGAATATACCCTTGCAATGGTTTCAGGAGGTGGAGTGCCCAACAGATCAGCCATCAGGTCTAAAAGATGAATCACATTTTTACCAGGAAATAATAGTTTCCCAGTGAAAAGTTCATCAAATATGCAGCCAACACTCCAAATGTCAATGGCAGGTGTATACTGTATGAAAGAAGCAAAGAAAAAACAGGTAAATTAATAAAAAAATCATGAAGGACAATAGGTTTTGCAACCCTTAAGAATCATGGATCATTACCTTAAAGAAAAAAGAGCCACACAATTCGGGAGCTCTGTGCCACCTAGTTGCAACAAAATCCTTAATAAAGGCAGAAAAAGATGATTCATTATTATGCAGCTTCAGATGCAAATTACCTAGTTGCAACAAAATCCTTAATAAAGGCAGAAAAAGATGATTCATTATTATGCAGCTTCAGATGCAAATTACATATAGATTTGATCGTCCTTTTTTTCTGACCGAAGCGGCGTGTCGCCGACAGCAAATATTTTCATCACTCCGACTACCAACCAAAGAGTGCGACCCACCTGTCGTTCGATAGCGTCGTCGGTGGACGGACACTTGAGGTCGCCTGGGTTCGTCGGAGCAGCTGAGGAGACGATCTGGTTGCGGAAAGAGGTAAGTAAGGTTGTCACCGATTTATGTTTTGATTTGGTACGAATATGTGAAAGAAGGGAGAGGAGAGTTGCGTGTTTTGACTTTATAGTTCCTTGCTGTGTACAACTATTCTTAACAATTAAGATAGATATGTTAAACGGCGTCGTTTCACCAAAGATTGAAAAATGAGAAAGCAAAGCAGTGAAAAGAGGGCCACGTGGACGCCAAAAACTCCCTTCCAAGCACAAGAATGATGCCACGTTTCAAGCTAATATTGTCTCACATTTTTTCTTATAAGAATACTAGGAATCTCTCGGTTGTGCGATGCACAACCAGCCCATGGAATCCGAAGTGCTTTACATTGAGTTAGAAAATAACCATGACAGAATATGTTGAAAGTTCCTGTGCTTCATCGCAACCATATCTGTCCATTCTCCAAACTCCATGTCCTATTTGTGAATTACCATACTTGTGCTTTCTCCGAACTCCAATAATCTTGTTTCTGTATTTGGAATAAATAGTTCAACTAAGAAAAGTGTATTACAAAAGAAAATCTAATGCAATAATTCTATATAATAAACTACAACATAATATAGAAGGTTGAGTTATGCATTTATCTGTAGAATAATGAATGAGGAAATTGAAACATCACTAAAAATAAGAAACAAAACAAACTTAAAAAAAAAATAATGGACTTCCATAGAGATCTACCCAAACTCCACACACAACAATATGAGGGCACTAAGAAAAACCATAATATATCCAAATGAGTCACTGTAACTTTTGAAAGTTCACAATACTCTCCTTGACAGCCCTTATAGTGCTTGCATTATTCTCTTTAGAAGCCTCACGATGCCCCGTCTACGATACCATCCCATCCAGGGAGTTCCAAGACTAAAAAATAAACTTGCTCTTTGCTTGATCTCTTCAGTCTCATTAGAAAGAATAGTGGGCAACTAAATGAGGCTACGCCAAAACTGTGGAAAACAAAAAGGGCAAATTGGCCGGAACATTTCCCCACTCTCCTTTATTACCGTTTCATGAGTCCCATATAGAAACACAACATATTAATTAACACAAAGAAAATGCCTTTGAGCATTCAAAGTATTCGATATTGAACTCCCATTCCTAAGTTTCAAAAAGAAAGAAATGTTCACAATTCCTCATGTACAAGCATCTTTGACACATTCATATTACTTATAATAAGAAAAAAAATCTCATTAAATGAAACACTCATATAACATACATGCTATCACTCATATTTCAGAAATACATAAATTTTTCCTTTTTGCACTTTTTTTGTCATTTTCTTTCCTTTCCCATCCCTTACACATGTATAATGAATGAGATCAAGAATAAAAGGGGCCAACTTGCCTCAATTTGCCATCCTTCGATCTCTTAGCCCTCTGGACAGGGGCCAACTTTCTTCTCCTCCATCTTTTGGACTTTGGAGCATGTTTATTGTTTATTATCCATTTACTCGTCCATTTTATCCTCGTTTCACTTAATCCAAAAAAATTAAACAATTAGTCATACAACAAAAGAAGGTTAAACTTTAATAATTAAATAATTATAGAAGCAGGAAATTTGAATTATGCTTTTAGAACTAAAAGTAATAATAATAATAATAATAATAATAATAATCAAGAGGACAATGCATGCATTGATTACGAAATCCAATATTTATTTGGAATCTAAATATATAAAAACAAGAGTGTAAATTGTAAAGAAAAACATGAGTTCATCATCATCTTTACCTTAATTCTTAACAGTTGTACATTGATCGGTTGAATTCATCTCCCTCTCTTATGCAAACTATACCAGGAAAATTAAGTCATTCAAAAATGGCCAAACAAATTTTATGAAGAGGCAATTTAAAAGGGAAAAAAAAAAACTAAAGAAAATAATGAATGGACAAAAAATTACTAATAAGCAAAATTTATTATACATATATGGGTTATAAGGGAAAAACCCTTGATCGGGCAAAACATTCATATAAAAAAAGATGCATTAAGAAAGAGAATATATGACAAAACTCATAAGGAGTTCTATAATTGGTGTTACCACAGTGGACACAACCATGAGTAGGTCAACATTTAACAAGCATATCCAACAATATTAGTGAACAGAGGAAAAGAAAAGTGATAATGATAAGAACGACAACATGACGGTCGGAAAAAATAATAAAGTTGTGGTACCTGCAATGGGTCGACAACATTAGTGAGGAAGAAATTGAAATCGAGCGGTACTGAAATCCAATTGTGCCTCTGCGAACTTTGAAGGCCGACAGGCTGTCGTTGGATCACAGAGCGAAGCTTATATGCGGGCCAACCCGATTGGTTGGGACTCACCATCTCCGGAAACGACCAGCACCAGGTCTGTCGAAACTGAGTCGTTCCCTTTGTCTGCAAGCTGGGGATATGAAAAACTGAGGAAAGAATTTCCTCTTAGAAAACGAAACTCTATTTTCGATCAGATGAAAAAGACACTCGAATAGATGGGAAGAAAAGAAGAAGTGGATGAGATGGGTTGTTAGAAAAATATATCAGAATGGTATTATCAAAAAAGGGAAGCAAAATAGGCCCAATAAAGGCCCAAAAAAATAAAAACACAAGGTACATGTAGGAGTTGTAAGGTGTACACGTGGCATTTCATGAAGAAGCGCAACCGCCCTTTATTAAGATGTAGACCAGGAATCTCTTGGTCAACCGACCCATAATACCAAAGTATTTATGTTTGAAGACGGTATTGTCAAATTTCAAAACAAATGGATCCAAAATTGCATAAAAACACGACCGTCAAAGAACTTATGTTCACAAACACACCTAAAATCATTGATAAAATAAGCAAATTATATGACAAAAAATTGATCTCGCAAGACTGTGAAAACACAATTTTTAGTCTTCAAAATCAAACATAATTGATCAAACATTATTTCTGTGATGACCAATTTGTCGTAACAGCCTCCACACTAATTAAGTGGTTTACAAACTATTTGTTTTGTTTGTGTAATTAGTTTGACAACAAAGGGCCGCCAATTAGCTCAATTTTCAGCACGTACGGACTCCCAACTTATTTTGTAATAGATAGAGATATTTTTTCAAGTGTGTTAAAAATTTATAATAACATCTCATTATTGAGAAACAATTACTTACAACAATTTCCTTTTAAAGACGATACATTTTTCTTTTGAAAGTAGATAACATACTTACCATTAAATAAATTATGATATACCAACAAATGAATAGGAACTTACGGACGAAAAGTGAAAAGTGAAAAATAGTTTCTCATATCCAAAGTTATTCACGTTTAAGGCCGGTGTAAAATTTTTTAAGATAATAAAAAAATATCTAGTAACAAATTGAAAATATTAAATATTAAAAGAAAAAAAATATCCCATAAATAAAAATATCCCAAAACTGTACATGAGAGAGCTAGTGATGGGCCACTTTGCATAAAAGTAGATAGATCAAGTCCTTTTAAAAATAAGTTGAAAAATTAAATACTAATCCAATAAATAAATAAATAAATAAACTTAGCCCAAATAACAAAGCTCCAAAATGATCTTATTATCAGGCAAAACATGTAGAAAATTGTGGCTTAGTCACGTGGCATGCTGATGAAATCTTTAATTTTCCAACTCATATCATATGAGTGGTTTGATATATAAAGTTATTAAATTTATTAGTAATTATTTCATTATTAAATTTATTAGTCATTATTTCATTATCACCCAATAATTTAAAATAAAAATTTCTCTTTTTTAAGTATAAAATTTGTATGAACTCATAAGAGTATTGTTATACTAATATTTATCTTATTAATGAAACCCTCAATTTCCAACTTATATCCATATCTTATTAACTAACAACACAAAGGCCTCAACAAAAAGGAAGATAGATTAAAAAAAACAAATTAAGTATATTATTTTCTAAATATTCAGTATAAATTTTTTCAATTATTTTAACGGTTGCAAAAAAGTTTGTCATCACATATAAAATGAAAAATTAGGATAATTAGCCTTTACAATTTATTAATGTTTTAAACAAAAAATCACATAACGACTCGAGTTTCTCATCAAGTTCCTTATCTCTAAAAGATGAACTCCTTCAGGAATCCTTTCCGTATCAACCTCTCGATCTCATCATTGAGCTCCTTACAATTGTTCGTGGTGTGCACTTCATCCCTATAATAGCGACAATATACCTCGGGTCGACCGGTGTGGACCCCACACCTCATCTCCTAGAACTCATATGACAACTCAACGTCGAGGATCTCATCTAAAAACGGGTGCCCAGAAAACCACAGACCTCGACGCCCGTCAATCGTCTCTTGTAGCTAGCGCAACTGGGCTACCATACAACCTAGAGCTGGATCTCGCCTGGCATGTGAAGCAATACTGTGAGAGTTGATCGATCACTGTGGCTCCTCCTCCCTTATTCTAACCGCAAGAGGCTTGTTGACAGGTCAGAGGGTAGCCTCTGGCTATGCTAGCGTATGACGTGTATGTGCTACCACCGCCTCGGCGATTATTCTCTCCAACTATGTCTGATTGATTTGGATGGTCTACTTTACTCGACATCCGCCCGTACCTCTATCTCCACCAGCCCCATCTATTTTGCGTGAATTATGATCCCTTCCATACCTTTCTCGGTCTCTGTTTCCCTCACGCTCCGTTTGTTTTGAGGGATTTGAAATCTCTTGATTTTAAATTTTTGAAATATTATTTTTTTTAGTTGCACACTCCTTGAATGGATGTGTTGAAAATATTATAGGAGAAGCAATATTTATAGAGAATACAAATTTCATGGTATATTAATTATTTTTATGGATTCGGTTTTTTTTTCCCACGTGAGGGTAGTTCGAGTGATTATTCCAAAGATAATATCCCCAATGGAAAGTTACTAAACGATCTCACCTTTGTCCATTGATCATCTGATAAAGAAGGCCAGATATGGTGGGGCTCAGTGGTGATAGTCTTGTCAGGCTTTAGCAACAATTTTGCCTTCACATTGTTGACACAAAGAGCTTGCAAAATCAAAATCAGCCTGCAGAAAGGTGTGTAAGACGATATAGTTGCAACCAATCGTCATATATGTTGAACAAGACCATCTGCGGCTCTGTGGCCTTCAGGATCAGATCACCAAATTTATGAATCTTCAAGCAGGCCTGGAATGGCAGTTGAAGCTCACTTCCTTTGATTACGATATTTGGGAAATCAAGCAAGTGCACTTCAAGAGGATCCAACATTCCATTCCGTGTCACAATGATTTGTTCCGGTTGCTTTTCAACAGGCAAAGGCCGGATGAGAGCAGCAACTTCTTCAGCAGTTTTCCACTTGGCCAGATGACCAAGACGCTTTTGTCCAGCCCATACACTCGTGTGAATGACCTGAACAAGCACAACAGAGTAAAGTGATAAGTTCTATGTCCAAACTGCATTATAATGAAAATGGAAACCAAGTAAGCAGCACTCAGAAAACAAACCTTCAAAAATAGTAGCCCAGTTCTCGGGTTAAATATGAAAATGGCACCGTTGAAGGGTTCTGTCGTAAGATTTCCCTTAGATGTGTTGTGTATCGTGACACAATACACATTCGTGTCATCCACAAACCAGATTATCCGATTCCTGAATATCTCCCCATAATTTTGAGATGAAAAGTAAGGTTCTGTAGGTTCCGAAGAATACAATTGTAGCCCTTTTCTAATGCGCTCTCTTAAAACATACAGGGCTGGATTAGACTGCATGCACAAAAATGCATATATAATTAGCCAAGTATATTTTCAATCATAAATAATATCTTGTTTAGAACTGCAATAAAGATTACAAGTTAAACCGCAACTCGGAATATATAAAATATAAATGTATATAACCTTCATGATCTTGTTCATGGCCTTAGAAAGTAAAGGCTTCAACTCACTGAACCAATTTCCATACGTAGAATACAGATTATAAGTAAATCAATTGCAATTAGGACCCCTGCAAATAACATAATACGAGTTAAAAATTTAATATGTACAACAATTATCATAATAGATGACATAAACTAAAATCATACCCGTTGGCGATGGATAGGTCATCGTATTGTCTGCAATATAGTCTATATACCTCAGTATAGTCTATATACCTTGCCCAGGTGTACTGCTCAATATTATGGCCCATATCAAAAGCCTAGTTTTGTTGCCAACTCAAATATGTGTTTAACGAAAAAGATAGTAGTAATAAGTACTGGATAGACGTGAATAATAAGTACTTATTACTACTATCTTTTTCGTTAAACACATCGTTTGACTTGGCAACAAAACTAGGCTTTTGACATGGGCCATAATATTGAGCAGTACACCTGGGCAAGGTATATAGACTATACTGCAGACAATACGATGACCTATCCATCGCCAACGGGTATGATTTTAGTTTATGTCATCTATTATGATAATTGTTGTACATATTAAATTTTTAACTCGTATTATGTTATTTGCAGGGGTCCTAATTGCAATTGATTTAGCTTATAATCTGTATTCTGCGCTTCACGTCTATGACAGGGTTAATCGCCGATTCTGGGCCTGTGCTTCCTGCCTCTTCAATGCATACTCAGCCCAAACACACTGAGAATCAATGAACTCGTTCTCCCATGGCTGCCAGAGTCAAAGAAAATGCATCAGAGAACGATGATACATCCATAAACATATAAAAAAAAAATGAACTACCGAGAAATAAAAGAATTCACATACCTGAATGTACCGATACAGATTAGGAATCAATTGATCTTCCTCGTGACTCATTCCACTCCTAAAATGTGTTTTCCCAACATCGGTCTGCTTACTATACCGAAGGTCACTCTGGGGAATTGATATGTGGCCCATAGACAACATTCCAAGTCCTCCAATTTCTTTCGGTGTGTAGAAGATGACTGGGGGAAACGTGATATCAAACAAGTTTGGTAAGTTTCTAGAAGTCCAAATAGAGAGAAAGAGCTTACACAAGTCAAACAAATTCATTTTACCTGCTAGGCATTTTTGAGTTCAACCCAATCTTAATACGAGTCTAGATCTTATTTTCACATTCTACCAGCAGATCCAGCAACTCTTGCGTGTGAACATTTGCTTCACGGAAATAAGTCATGAGTTCTGTAGCATAAAACAAAGGTTTTCAGCAATGGAACACCTGAGGTACGAGCTAGTTTCAAATACTAAATGCAATCAATATGTACCTATAAGCGCCGTGTTCCACTTGGTGACGATCTTCGTGAATGTTGTCGAATCTGAGGACATGAGAATTTGGCTCACTCGATTCTCAAATACCTTAATGTGTTCATCATTTACCCTTAAGAAAGCAACAGCAGTGCATTCTTTAGTCTGTTCATTCTGCAGATTCCAAACTCCAGCACTTGTGTTGGTAAAAGCCTCCAGGGTCATTCTTATCATGGGCAATATACGTACTTCAAAACCACACCTGCAGTTCAAATAATAAAAAATAAGGAATGTACTAAGTTATACAGGAGGGTCACTCAGTGGAGAGGAGACTGAAAATTGTTCATATAACTAAAGGGCTAAACATACATGCTAAACAACAAGTTCGGGTTATCTTTGCTGTATGCAGACACGAAGCTGTTCTCCCATTCAAGGGTGGTAATACTCCGAGGAAGGCGGTTTTTCATGTCCCAAAACACTTCTTCCAAGATTCACTGAAACAAGAATACCTAGACCGATTAGCAACATGATAATATCAAGAAAACCACTTGTATTCATTATCTGATCAAAGTACAGGCAGTTAAAGAAATTGCATACCATCATGCTTCATGAGCCGCATTCTATCAGCTATTGGCCAGCATTTCTTATTGTTATAACCAACCAAATTTTCATTGTTGGGATCAGGGTGTTTTGTAAGATACCGTTGGATAAGATCCCTAGCCTCCTGCACCTTATCAATGTATCTTGAGTACAATCGAATTGGATGCCGTGTTTCTACTCTGGTGTCATGATAAGTAATAAACTCATTCGGCATTTGTGGTGGTCCAGCTATTTCGCTGGCTCGAGTCAGACCAAGAAGCAAAAGATCGAAAACAAGCCCATAGTACTGCACAATGAATGAAGAAAACTGCAGACCACGTATGAGCCCATAGGAGTTTGTATGACTCATATCCCTGTATGATAATACAACATTGTTCTTTGCAGTGACATAATCAGCAATATTATGGTCAAGAACCAAACGCAGNAAACAGAATCAGTGTAAAAGATACGTTAAGTTGCAAAACATGGGAGGACAAGTCAATTAAAAACCTTACCTGTTCAGCAAGGTTAAATCAATCTTCTCAAAAAAATTCTCAAACTTGGTTTGCAACATGACAACACATTGTCCCTCACAGGTGTCCCATATCCCTTGTAAGTTGTTCATTCCCTGGCACCATTTGTAAACTAACAATGGTGGTGGTTCTGAGTCAGCCGGCTTGATCCAATTCGGGAAAAGGTGGCGTTTATCACCCTCATACCATAGGTACTGATCCAAATACGCATCAATGATCTGCTCAAGAGGCTCAATCTCATTAACAGGAATCAGATAGCTATACAAATCCATGAACTCATTGCCAACCTGCAAATCCAACATTATTCGGATAAGAAACCTCACAAAGAATACAAATATAGACAAAAAATACGTAGAAATAACTCATGCTGAAAAACTTTGAGCAAGTTATCGGGCTGCAGAGACATTTCTGGTGAATTATCTTACAACTTACTTCTTCAAAGGCACATTGTGTTAGCAAATGACGCTTTATGCGGGTCAAAGCCTCATGTGGACTATCATAGGCCTGCTCAATCAAACTCAATTCTTCTTTTTGTAGCTGGTTTAACCTAACAGCCACACTATAAGACTCTTTCAACCTTGCCAGAGAAAGAATAAGGAGCTTTGTATCATGCTACTAAGACAGTGGTGGAAATGGAATCGGAGAAAATTTTCTAGATTCCAGCCAATGCACAGTTGTCGTGTAAATGGCCACTGCTTCTTCTGGTGTGACATAGGGACCGTCTTTCAAGTAATTGTGCTGGCGTTCCTGCAACCAGAAGTGGGGTTGACACACCGACAAACGCACTGTATTGAAATATGTGGTTCTGATTTCCCGTACCAGTAACAATAGCAATAGAGCAAGGAGGATAGTGTACAAACCTGTTCAGCCTTCAACCAAAGACGGGTTAATCTTCCATGATTCTTTCGGCATACGGTCTTGTCTACTGTGGCTCCCCTTCTAATATGGTCCCGATTATAGTGAGCAACATTAGTCCACCAGTCCGCTTTTGATTTGGCATAACGAAGTATCATGTTCTCAATTGGATCGGGCAAACCAGGTACCTTTCATGATAAAAACGAAAGAAGACGTTCAAAGACACGACAATAAGAGAGTGAGTGCGTAGAAAGTAGTTTAAACAGCTGAAAGTACCTTCCAAGGAATATTGGCTTTCCAGCAACGCCATGCTTCACTCAGATGCTGCAAAATTGTTCTTGCTTTATTTTCCCTCATACCTTCTGCAAGAAAAAAAAAAATGAGCATACTCAACAGAAGGAAGAAAGAAACACATGCAACATGCTTGATAAACAAAGGATAAATGATAGGATGCTTGCTTGCCTGGCATTGCATCAAGAACATCATGCATCACAGTAGCACAAAGCTCCAAATCAAAGTGGCTTTCAACTTGCTTCTTTCTCACAGTTTTAGCAACTCCTCTGGAGTGCCGTCCTTCACATTGCCTAGTCAGCAAATTCCCTAGCCATCTTTCAAGGAGAGGAACTATTCCACGGAGGAAAAACAACCACACTCTCCACATGGGCGCCCAAAAGCCACACTTAGGACCCTTCTGATAGTTAATTAAATGCTTCAAGTATTTGCACATTCGGATCTGCCGCATTACTCGATACTTGTATCGGTACATACCCGTTAATTGGCCAACATGTGAAAAGATGTAGTACAACCCTTTAGCCAACTGATATGCGTTAACCTTACCCATCCGGAACTGGATATTCGCATCAACTAGAAGTTTTGTAAGACGCAGAATCACGACAAAGGTGGAAGGCATTACCCAATCGTGATTCTTTGTGTTCCTTAGTTGTAAGTGTCTTCACGGGTTTCAAGTTGAAATTGTAGTCAAGATGCAGGTAATTCAGATTTTTCCTATGGATCAGCAGGTTCAGCATATTGTACCCTTGCTTACAAACTTGTAGGCCTGCTTCAGCCCAATCAAGTTCAGTGGCCTGGAAAAACTTTGTGGCTTGGAGAGACCTTAAGAGATGCCTCTTCTTCTGAGCCTTAGGGGGCCTATGATGCAGTTCATTCAGCACAAAGCACTTCAAAAGTTTTTGGTAACTTACGCGAACTTCGTCAGGGTGTGATTGAGGACTGCCAAATAAAAAAAATATTAAGACCACGATTTTCACGAGCCACAGAAAAGAAATACCACATATGTAATAAACTGTTATTACCAGTGCTCCTTATACCACTCAGACACCAGAGGTATATCTTCAGCAGGCCTTGTCCGACCAGATCGCATGTAAAAGGGTCGTGGAGCAAACAATAACGAAATTCCGGCGGCAGTAGTCTCGGAGAACAAAGGAGTGCTTGCTAGCAACGGTTCAACTCCCTCAGGCAAGACAAAATCATCTTCATCATTAATCTTCTCATCCCGCCTATCCTTGTTTGAACTTGTTATGGGGTGAATAAAAGGATCATAACAGAATGTAGATAGGTAAGGGTCATCTCTTTTCATTTACATTACCATGGGAGTGTGATAGACACTAAGCTTTACTTTTCTCGGCCTATTATTATAAAGATAGGGGAATGCAATCTTGTACTCTTTTCTCAAAGGAGAGCGGATTATGAGTTTATTTATGTCATTAAATTCATTCCAATCCTCATCTTCTTTCTCCATGTCACGGTACAAAGGCTCAAAGTTAGGACCCCCTGCAACAACCATAGTTTAAGAAACATTATCAACTTACATAAGGCAGCACTTCGATATTTTGCTTGTCATCCTAATAGTCATTTGGTATATATATATTAAAGTGGCATGTACTGTTTTACTTGGAATCGGAGCACAAAAACTAAGTTAGCATCTAACATACCAGGGATGCACATGTTTAGAGCTTTGGCTGTGAAGAATGACTCCATGTCAAACAGGTAAAAATTATTGCGACCTATCAGATCTGAGAGCAATGGCTCGGAAGCTTTGTACAGTGTTGCCATAATCGAGAAAGGGAGATGCCATTTCCGGTAACTAGGTCCATTAATGAACTCTGTCCTCACAAGCGGTTTATGATTATAAATCCAATCATAACTAGCTAAATCGTCATCCAAAGTACTAAATCATCCACAGCGCGAAAAATATCAGCGGCTCCACAAAATGCATCTTTAGGAACCACATCTAGAAGGTTATCAGCATAATCTAACGGAGGCTCCTCATCATCAAATGGTGGAATACGCATTATCTGGTTCATACCCCACACCGATTCTCTCATTAAAGTCCACATTGTACTCCACTGCAAAATACAGAATAATTATAAGTATAGAAAACGAAAAAGACCAGATACGCTTAAAATTCACATGCAAAACTAATATACCTGAGCCAAATAGATAGGTTCAACAACCCATGGGATCTCATTAACAAATGTAATTGGCCCTGTAATATGGTACAGGACCTTCACGTGACGGACCTAAGAATAAAGAAAAAATGAGAAATTCAAGGTATCAAACAACATCCACATAACAACAAACCACATTAAAACTGATATAATCAGAAGTTCATACCTTCTCCCAAGGCATTGGCATATTTTCAAGAAGTTTGAACACAGCATGTGGTAAATGTTGGAGAGCTCCTAATACAAGCTTGTCATGGCAATATTTCTTTGATGTCAGCTCACCACAGTCCCTGCAGAAAAGTACTCTGATCAATTCAAACAACGCAAAGAAAGAAAGAAAGCAATGACTGAAAGGAGTCAAACTATATTACATACATAAAAGTATATGACAAATTTTTCTCGCATCAATTCGTAAGAACTCAAATCAGAAAAGTATGTTGGAGTTAAATTACTCACGGACCATAACCAATAGTGGAAAAGTTACCTAAAGACCGAAGAACAGGGAAACCAGAAAAGATACCTTACTTTTCTATGAGTCAATGTGTCCCTCGTTCTTTATCATTAGAAGGAACTTTGATTTTTCTGAGATGTTCGGGAGGCATATCTTCCTTCTGTGGGTTCATTTGAAGTCACAGAAGGAAGATATGCCTCCTGAACATCTCAGAAAAATACACTGGCGGTTGAACAGGCTGTGCTCCGCTGGTCCATGGCGGCGCCGGATTACTCATACTCATTCAGAGAAAGGGAGGGGAGAGAAAGGAAAACTCGTGCAGAGGAAGGGAAGAGAGAGAAAGGAAATGGTGGACACGGGAGAGAATAATCTGTTTTTGTAACTAATTCTGCTACCCCGTAACTGCATGGTGCCAGAGCCGTACGAACGGTCGTAGCCCGCCAAAACACACAGTCTGGCGGACTGGGCGGGCTGGCCCGAAATGGCCGCCCAACCCATCCCCGCCTTGGGCCGCGGGTTAGGCGGGCCAATAAATAAATATTAAAAGAAAAAGTGAAATAAATTAACATTAGGAGGGCTCTGTTCATTTCTGTATGGAAAAGAGAAAAAGAGGAGAAAAAATTGTTGAAGGGGAAAGCCTCGTTCGAATCCTTCGTGACCACGCCAAATCCGCCGTCGAGGGCCGCCTCCGCGACTCCAATCTCCGCCGAGGACACAATCAAGGACATCGACGCCTGATGGTAGTTCAACTGCATCAATCTCGCCTCGACTTGGGGAGAAAATTTTCAGTCACCATTTATCTGTAAATTTGCAATGTAGTCTGTGGAGAAGGGAAGGCCTGGGACGAAGGGTTAACTTATGATTTGAAATTTTTTTTTCCAATTATCGATTTACTGAACCAGAGGGACTCATTGGGCTTTTCATATCATGTTGGGCCATTAGGCCAATAGTCATCCATTACATACCACCCATTTATCATATTTATATTCTAGATTTATATAATTACTAGCTAATACATAAATAAAATCTTTATTTTTTTCCTATCCAAAAGCCTCTCTTTTTTTTTTTTCAATTAATGTGGAACTGTTACAATATGCATTAATGAAATTTAATAATAATTTAAATTAATTTATTATGTAATAATTACTACTAATACTCGCTAATTATAATTTTATATTAAATAGTATGTGAAAGTTACATACTTATAAAAATTTGTATTGCAATTTTTTATTAAGATACTTATTCTATAATAAATATTATTTTTCATCTTATTAAGCAGTTTTTCTCTAATATTAGTTAATTGACACGAGTGTTATAATTAAACTCCTTAAAATTACATAAGTAATTACTATAACAACACTAAAAATAGTTGTAATATTTTTCTAACTAACTAATCATATGGTCCCTCTAAGTTACAAATTACATTGTCCATTAAAATTTATGTCATCAATATAAAGATTCACATGCAAGTTAAATGATTTATATTTATATTGTACATTTGTGTATAGTCAAAAAATTTAAAATGTATAATTTAAAATTTAAAATTTAAAATATTATATATGTACATATAATATATAAATTTTTATTTGTCACTGTGCATGTGCACAGGGACGAATACTAGCTAGTATAGGAAATTACCGTGTGCACTAGACAATATCATTCTTTTTGCCATTATACAGTTCATCTTCCCTATATATTAATTCAGAACGTGCTGAGCCTAATTAAGTGGCAGGCTCGCATACTTCGGGATCCTATGTCGCAAAATTACATGCTTCGTTATTAGGCTTGGGTAGATTTTTAGTTACTTCCAATCCCTAAATAATTAGGTTCGGATTATCCATAAATATATTGATTATTTATGGTCATTTTACATGTATTAATTGCATTTTAATATCATTTCTTATTATAACCATTGAATTGTAAATGTATTTTAAAAGTTATATAATAATTTTTGTATTTTTTCAGTTTAATTTATATATATAATATATCAAATTAATCATCTCTTGATGAGTTTCGATTTAACATTCATATTGTATGTATAAAAAAATATTATATTTATCTTTATAACAATAATAAAATTACTTTTTTGATATTAATTAGAAAAATAAAATTATCTATCAATTAATATATTTATATTTCAAGTAGTGATATGTTATAAGTTATAAAAATTACTATAATATAACACATGTAAGTCGCACATGTAACAAGTGTCATTCTAAAATATATAATAATATATATTTTATGTAAAAAAGTAAATAAAATTTAAAATAATTTTTCTCATTAATTTTATAATTTAAGAATATTTTTTTAACAAGCACTCGTGTAATACATGGGTGTTGTACTAGTATATTTTTATTCGCAAAACCACTAAAATCATCCCATTTATTTGCATACACACCATAATGTTTGTTTAAACATAATTACCTTAGTATATGGAAAATTGCGGATTCAACGTGGTATAACCATAATTCACTGCAATTAAACATAACGTAGTTTGATTCGAAAAGGTTGGCTTGCCTAGCATCACTAAGGATAAGGGATCAAAAATCTCTGATCTGCCTCCGGTTGATAGTTTACAATCAAGGTGGAGGAGGAGAGAAACCAGACGGCGGAGTTAGCGGTGTCGACCGGCTGCGCTCTGGCCTTGAATGTGCTGATTAATAAAGCGTTTATTTTCAGGGTTAGAGTTCTGATCACACTTGCGCTTACACACCTTGGGGCGAGGTTTCTTGTATGGCGCAATCATTTCAAGATGAGTGTGTGATTTTACTTGGTTTGTTCTTTGTTGGTTGGTCATATTTTTCATGATTCTTATCTCTAACAAACTTGGCTGTTAAAAGCAATTTCTTTTGCCGAACTTGTTAGCTTGGCTTGGGAATAAAGATAAGGAGGGGAGTTCTGTATAGTTGTATAATTGTGCTTAAAGATTTCAAATCTTCATCTTGCTAATGGACGTGCATTTTGTACTAAATATGTTTTTTTTGGACATTTTTTACATGATAAGATGACATTTTTTCTGAGCCTGTTAAGACTGAGTTTACAAACTTTCGTGCCTTCTTATTGGTTTGAAATTGTGAAGTTCTGACTATATTTTTTAGATATGAGATTTCGCCTGACAATAGCCATTGAGTGATAATGGTGGAGCTAATGCTTGCTATTCGGTTGGTTCAGCGAATTATAATGTATTTTTGCAGATTTATTTATTTATTTATTTTTTTGGCAGAATAATGTATTTTTGCAGATTCATGTTCTCGAATCTATGATGAACAACCCGGGTATCTTGGAGCAATTTTTCAAGAAAAGTAGGAGAAGTACTATAGCGAATATATATCGAAACTTTTGATTTGGCAGTATATGTTGAGTACAGTTTTGCTATAGAGCCATCGGATTGCTCGACTTACGGAACCATCCACACTTATTCACCAATAGTGTATTGACACGTGTCGTGAACTAAATACAATTTGGACAAGTGTCAATATATTAAGCGGTGGATGACTCCATGAGAAAACCATCTGATGGCTCTATAGAATTTTTGATGTTGAGTATATAGACAATATATTTTCAGTTCAGAGAATTTTTTGTTTGCATTGTTGAAATGACTAATACAAATTTTAGCCATGTTTGGCAAAAAAAAATCTTTTTTAGCCATTTTGACACCTAAAAAGATAAAAATACCCTTATTACCTATTTTTCTTAAAAAAAAAAATCAGAAATCGATATCTGGGCTCCAGAAACGATTTATGGACCCCGAAAATCATTTATGGTCCCAGAAATCTCAAAAATCCCAGAAACGATTTCTGGGACCGAAAATCGGTTTCTGGTCTCGTAAACTGTTTTTGGGATTTCTGGAGATCCAGAAATCGTTTTTGGTCCCAGAAATCCTAGAAATCCAAGAAATGATTTCTAGGTCCAGAAATCAGAAATCGTTTCTGGTCCTAGAAATGCCAGAAATCCCAGAAACGATTTCTGGACCCCGGAAATCCCAAAAACAATTTTTGGAATCATTTATGGATCCTAGAAATAATTTCTGGTACAAGAAATTGATCCCATAAATCGGTTCTGGTTCTAATTTTATTTGTTTTATTATATAATACATTGAATTATATATAAAATATGTTTTTCGACATTGTCATGCCAAAAATATGTAAATTCAACCATCATACATGTATGCTCGACCTCAGTCGCTTTGGAGCTTTATTTGCGCCGAAGTTATTGGCAGAAGGGCGGATATTAAAGCCGAGGGATATAATGAGTGACCTGGAGCGTGATCATGGTATTACGCTCAAATACAATAAAGCACTAAAGTCTCTTAATGTCACGTACGACTTCGTTTATGGAGATCATAATAAATCTTGGGAAATTTTGCCGGGATATTTTCATATGTTGATGAGAGAAAATCCTGGAACCACCACATGCTATGAGACAAATGACGATGATGTGTTCATGTACGCATTCTTTGCCTTACATGCTCCCAACGAATTCACTGATTGTTGTCGCCTTTTGATTATGATTGATGTACCCATTTGAAGGGTCAATATAAAGGCATTATGTTGGTAATAACAACAACAACAAAAGATGACACTACAACAAATGTCATTATTTAAATATGTACCATACATTAGTGCCATCTAAAGTCCCAACAATAGTACTTGCACAAATTTTGAATATTTTTTGCAATGTATTTCTAAAATCAGCCATTTTTTTTTAAAAAAAAATATCAATCAATAGTGTTCACATATCCATGTTTAAAGGTCAAATAATGAGGCGTACACCGAGTCAGTCTACAGGAAACCTTATAACATAGAGACTGAAGCACAAACTTCACTTGTAATGCACTTTCTAATGCATGCTACGGTTTAGCAACTCCTGAAATGATATGTAGAGTTCTTTATTATCCATCCCGAAAATCTCTTCAGCTTTTCTCAAAGTCTCCTGAAAGTACCAAAGCTAATGAATAAGCAAGCCAAAAATCAAAAGAATAAATAAATAAATTAACGTTGAGTAATTAACATAGAATATTGTAGCGAATTCACTGATTGTTGTCGCCTTATGATTGTGATTGATGTATCCATTTGAAGGGTCAATATAAAGGCATTATGTTCGTAATAACAACAACAACAAAAGATGACACTACAACAAATGTCATTATTTAAATATGTACCATACATTATTGCCATCTAAAGTCCCAACAATAGTACTTGCACAAATTTTGTAATATTTTTTGCAATGTATTTCTAAAATCAACCATTTTTTTTAAAAAAAAAATATCAATCAATAGTATTCACATATCCATGTTTAAAGGTCAAATAATGAGGCGTACACCGAGTCAGTCTACAGGAAACTTTATAACATAGAGACTGAAGCACAAACTTCACTTGTAATGCACTTTCTAATGCATGCTACGGTTTAGCAACTCCTGAAATGATATGTAGAGGTCTTTATTATCCATCCCGAAAATCTCTTCAGCTTTTCTTAAAGTCTCCTGAGAGTACCAAAGCTAATGAATGAGCAAGCCAAAAATCAAAAGAATAAATAAATAAATTAACGTTGAGTAATTAACATAGAAATTTCTACTCATTCTCACCTCACGAGACTGCCTTTGTGCATTTAGTTCCTTAATATTGAGCTGAATTGCTCTACTGATAAACGACTCCTGCATTTAGCAATTTTTTTGTATATATAAAAAAAACAAACAAAGTATGTCAAACCATAAGGCGAAGCAACAATTGAAATATTTAGTCAAACTAACATAAGTAAAAAAAAATATCAAACTAAACCTGGCTTGACGAAAAAATTCCTTTGCATCAATTCGAGGAGTGCGGCATGAAAATAGTCCACGAAAATTTTGAAACGTCAAGAACTAATGGAGGGTGTGAGGATTGAGGAATCATACTCAATGCACTTTGATATCTAGTATATTATAAAGAACATGAAAGTATCTCTCCATCTAGGTACAAAATAAAATGCAAATCTTCCATAACGAAATACTCTCAATGTTGAGAGTATACCATCCATTGAGCTTTCTTCAAGTTCTGGGAAATCATCATTTTGTACACGTTGTAATAAACATGGGCATTACTCCACGACTTGTTGTTCCGTTCTCCCTCAAGTTGATCCCTCATCAAAAATAAAAGAAAATGAGTTAATAGGTGTATTAAAAGAAAATATGCATATGCTTTGAAGAGTGATCTATTCAAAAGAATGTTTTGACATGTTTATTTGTTTATTTTTTTATTATCATTTAAGTATGAAGGGACTGATAAGTGGATATCATTATCAATTGTCTTTGGGATACCAGCAACGGTAACCTTTAGACCCCGCTTTCTCAGGAACAAATAAAATCGCTCTGGCATTCAACTACTTTCAAGAACAAACATATCTTCTCAAAATTACATATTTGCTATATGAATAAGAATATCAAATAGCATATTAAATTATATGTTGGCAAACGGGATAGAGCCACTTCCAGTTACGAAACCTGCCATTTCAACATACAAAAATAACAAGAGCAAAAGACTGTTGACAAATCCATTAAACTGAAGACATTGTTTTCACTAGCAATTCCATATCCTAAAACAATTACCTTACCTAAATGAATCTCCACAAAAGATGTTGATTTTCAATTATGATGAATTTATATGTATATATATATAGGGTCACGTTCCACTGAGGATGGTGTTCAATGAAAGAAATAAGAATGAATCTTAGCCATTAAATTTGATGATCCTACGATAAGAAAACAAGCTAATTATTTACACTCATTAAGGTTATGTGGACCCCACTCTATTCACATCTCTCCTGCACACACTTTACACGTATTTACACACATTGTACACTCTCTCTCACACACACTTTACACACACTCTGTACACACACCACTCACACATACACAGACGATTCACACACACAACACAGCCGGCACAGCTCCGCCGCCGCCCGCCGTCTGTCGCCTGCCACCCGCCACCGCCATCTCCTTCCGCCGCCGCTGCACATATGCCGCCGCCGGCGCACTCTATCTGTCCCACACAGAAGACCGCACACAGACAAAACACAACTCACACACACACCCGTCAGTTGCTTTCCGCCACTGCCGATTTCGCCGTTCGCCGCCCGCCGCCCGCCACCGCCGTCTTCCTCACAGTCATCGGCTATCAGCAGAGAATCTCAGAGGTAGCGTCGCCGGAATTTGGGACCGCATCTTGCGAGTCGGGCTTAGTCGCATCTCGAATAGGCTTTGACGGGATGCTCTCTTAAGGTCGAGCACATAAGGCGTGAGTTCCGGAGGGTTGTCGATTTGCAGAGTCGTGAAAGAGGGGCATGAATTAGGGGTGGCGCTGGAGGGCTGTCAATTTGCCGTGAGAAAAGGGGGCATGAATTAGGGCTTGGGCTATTTTTTTGAAAATTAGATAGGTTTGAGGGACCTAATTGCAATTTTATAAATTTTATTTATATTATAATTTGGTTTATGGGTAAAATCTATAATTCTATAAAATTTTAATAATTGCACTTTAATGTACAATTCATCGCACCATATCGTTCGGAATTGCACATTAAAAAATCACTATACAGATTGCACCATATTGTTATACAACATACACTTTACTACATGTGATATTGCACATAATGACCGAAACTGAATGAACTAAAGCTATCGTTTCCAATATAGAAATATCTCAAAAGTGCATATTAATGATAAATAAAGTGTACAAAGTTTAAAATTTTTAATATACAAAAAAGTATTAAAATAATAAATAACTTTTATAAATAACTTTTATAAATAAGAAATAATAAATACGCTGAGAACATCACAGTAGTGTTATATGAATTGCACTTTACCGACTGCCAAGTTGCACCATAGTGTTAGACGAATTGCACATAATGATCGAAATTGAATGAACTAATATTTTTCGTTTCTAAATCATATATTTCGGCTTGATTATCTATTTTTATTTGTAAAATATTTATGTCAGTTCAATATGGACATTATTTTCTTAAAATAACCAAAATAATCAAACCAACTAACTATATAAAAAATAACTTATATATATATATAATTTTATATAAAAATATTGTTTATTTTCAGCTAGAAAAATATAAAATATGAAATATAAATATTAAAAATACTAATTTTTTTTTTATAATTCAAATATTAAGTTATTTATATTATTTACAGTATTTCGGTTACCGATTATTTAAGTTTAATTATTGTGCAATGAACTGATCTGTAATGTGCGATGAATTGAACCGTAATGTACAATGAAGTAAACACTAATGTGCAATGCTTTGAACAATAATGTCCAACTATTAAATTTTTAATAAATTACATATTTAACACATAAATCAAATTAAAATATATCAAAGATTTCTAAAATTATACTTAAGTCCCTGAGACTTATCAAATTCTCAAAAGTTGGCCCAAATTAAAAAACAAGATCTGGTTTAAAAACCCCAACAGATTCCAATCCAAAACAATAAAAGAAATGTGGATTCAGTACAACAAAACGACTCCGTCCATAAGAGCCTTGGGAGTCATCAGTCTAACATCAGAAATCACAATCCAAGATCCAAACGGCAATTAAATAAATTAATTATCTACTGTGTCGAATCACAGTCCAAGATCCAAAACTAGATCTAAAATCCCTCGAATTCAGTACTGATGAATTCTCCTCGCCACTGAAGCACCGCCACCGCCGGCGGAGGCGAATTCTAAGGAGGCGCGCGGGAAGGAAAAGGAGTTGAAGAGCTTTGATGGCTGCGCACTCCGGAACGTGAAGGAGTCAACAATTTGTCCGCCGAAATCGCAAGCCATTTGACGTCGGAGGAGAGATTGGTGAGAGAACCGCCGCCTGATTCTTCGATTTGGCCGTCGACAGGTCAATGGCGGCGGATTTCGTGCGGTTAGCGCTGGATTTTACCGCCGATCGGTCAGGTGACGGTGTCAGGTTCGGCGGCGGGCGTTGGGAACGGTGACTGTGGGGCCGACGGCGGGAAGCTGCTGTCTGCGGCGGCGACCGTCTCGGAGGTGGAGAACCTGCGGCAGGAGGAGGACGTGTGTTGGAGGGGTGTGTGTACTGTGTGTGTGGACTGTGTGTGTGCGTGAGTTGTGGATAAAAAATCTGGTGTGTGTGTGTGTGTGAATTTATGTGAGAGAGTGATAAAAGTAGGTAGTGTAGGTGTGTTATTTAAAATGACTATATTGCCCTTAATGAATGTCAAATGACTAAATTACTCTTAATAAGTTTGACTTTAATCTTCTCTACGTAGCAAATTCTCATTCTTCGAAATCTTATTTGGCAAAAACTCATGCTTTGGAGTTAGGCTTGGATATAAATTCATATTTTTTATCACACTAAATCCATGATTGATTTTTCCTTCTTTACTTTACAATTAGTTATCATAAACTACTTTAAACATTGATAACTTTTGTATTTCTTATCTGTTTTACATATATAATATATCAAATTAATCAGATTTTGATTATTTTCGATTTGACACTCATATTATATATATAAAATAAAAAAGGGTAATATATATTCGTATAACTAAAATTTAAATTTATTTATCAAACTAAATTAAATAATATCAAATAAAACTATAAATTATATTATAAAGTAATAGAAATTGGTATGTATTCTTTTAAAAATGATATTTATTTCAAATCTAATTGGTATGTTGTCAATCTAATAAAAATAAATAAATATTTATCTAAATTCTAAAATTACATATAAAGTTAAAAAAACTGTGAAGCACGACTGATACGACACTTGATGTATTAGGCATCTAATTAAGTAAAAAAATTAATCTATTTTTTTTAATATTAAATAAACATATTCTACACTTATGCATATAATATCACCATATTATTTCTATTTATTTAAGATATATATTTTTGTACTTATGTAATACTAAATAATATTGGTATTTTTAAATGATATAAGTAAAAAAAATTCAACACGGGTTGATATTTTCATTTAATGTATGGGTGTTTAATTATTATGATTAAAAAATATAATTTGACAATTTAATTAAAACCCAAAGTAATGTTTTATATAAAATTAAATTATTTTAGTTTTTGAAAAAAATAAAAAATTTAATACTTTTTACAAAAGTTTTCTAATTCAACACCCGTGTAATACACGGGAATTGTACTAGTTATTAATATTTGACTATATCATAATCATTGATATGTTGGATCTAATTGTTCACATTCATTTTTATTTCTTTCACTATCTACCTTTCTCATATGATCCCTTCTCTCTCTCTCTCTCTCTCTCTCTCTATATATATATATATATATATATATTATGATACACTAGTCCTCACAATATAGCTTTATCCAGGCATGGCTATCAAAAAGTAGTTCTATTCCCTTATGATGATACCTCATAGATCACAGCTGCTCCTTTATGGGTGCCATCTCCTCCAATTATATAAACCTGAGGCAGTGATACTGTTCATCAGAGCATTAGTACAAAATGAACAGTTAGCTTTCAAAGACAAAGATACTCCCTTTACATGTTTCTATTTTATGCATTGTATCCTGAAATACAAACCAAAAGCACGCATTACTATCAAGGAGATTATTGATGTATTGGAAATTTTGAAAGATAACCTGAGTTTTCTGTTGTGACACTAAAACTTATGCGGTAGTTTTTGTAATTATCACTAAAAACGTTTCTCACCTCTTAAGGTCGAGGACTCGACCAATTTCTGTTTCAGCTCCTTCGCCTTCACTTCCTTGAAGAAATCGCGAAATACTTTCTTATTAGTTCCGATTCGCGCACGGATTGACCCGAATCGGTTCGATGCGCCTAGATTTAAAGCTTGCCGTTGATGTCGTCGGGCAATGAGAAAATTGGTGATGTTATAGGTTGCGATGAAAAGATCACTCATTCTTGATTCAATTTTTGTATGCTTGGAGACAGATAAAATACATCAAGATCATACATTGACACAAAGAGTAGCTTGAACAATAACACATAATAAAAGCAAGTAAATAATTCCATTTACTTCCCAAACTAAACAAGTTGATTAAGCATACATCTAGAATAAAAATAATGACGGAAATAATTGTCAGAGATAATTGTTAAAATTTTCCTCACCAGCACTGCACATCTTTACACAACAAACCTGTAGACCAGAATTGATCAGCTAACTTAATGAAACTATTCCATTCGAAGGATAGAAAATAATTCAAATCAAGCCTCTCATAATAGATTATAGACTCATCTATAGGTAATTATCCAAATCAAGAATGTGGTAAGAAAGTCACTTTGACAAAATATTTTTTATATCAAGATCTCAAAAGTCTAACAAGTATCAACCAAGTAAGTAATGATGCCTCCTCAACAACAAAGGGGTTCATATTGTGGTAATTAATTGTAATCGTATTTCCTAGAACATAAAACACTATAACGATATAGACACACTAATTTGTTAAAAACATGAACAAAAAGGTCACTAATCATAATGCACGAAATAAAATTAGTTGTTTTATTACCTGGCGAATTGGAGTTTGTTTGCCCACTCTCCAAATGATTTGAGTTGTTCTCTATCAGGTCATATTCCGGGCACGGTCAAACATCTTTTTAGTTGATTGACCCAACTTTATATTGAGACTATTATATCCACACAATTTCAGTTCAATCAGAGTTTGTTGCTTATTGAGTTTTCCCCTCGAAGTAATTTAGGCTCAATTCGTCGTTTTCGTTCTGGGGGGCCATTCAACTGCCTTCTGGTGCAATTCTTTTGGATGATGCGACGTTAGATTTGTCTCGTTGTCCATAAAATTTCAGTCCCTTCGAAGTTCATTTGACTACTCAATGTTTCATGAGAAATTTACTCTCCAAACAAGGCCACGGGTTTTTTATTGCATATATACCAATATTGCTATAAAACCAACTTGTTGGTTCCCTTATGGAACCAACATCCAATTAGACAGCTCCATGTGGGGCTGTCCCACATGGAACCCTTGTGGGACAGCCCCACATGGAGCAAAATCATTGGGTGTTGGTTCCATAAGGGAACCAACCAATTGGTTTTATTTCCATATTGGTGGGCTGCGTAATTTATGGATCCTCTCCAGACTTTGAAAAGTCACAATCTATGCCATCTTTGAGTAACACCAAAAAATATTCATCCTCTCCAGACATTGAAAAGCTGCGATCGGGTAAACCCGTAATCCCCACCATTTCTCATTTTCTTGGTCAACAAGAGATCGAACTGCCTAACTTTCGACTTTCTCTGCCTTCAACGAAGCGAAAGGAAAGGCGCCACAGGGCGCCCGCCCAAGCAGCAGTGCTTCCACAGGTCAGCTGCAATTGGTGGTTCCAGATCTAGCAAGATCCGACTTTCGGGCAGATCTAGCAAACGCCCTTCCTCCCTATCTCTTTTGTTAAATGAAAGCTTGTATAATGATTTTTCTCGATTCTTCCGAAGAAAACCGACACGGTCGCTGGAAAAAAACCGGCGATCCGTAAATCGACCGTGAAGAAGGCGAAAAAGAAGAAGACGAAGAAGCTGAGTGAGGTCAAAACGCCCGAGGTCGTGAAGAAGAGGAAAATCTTTTATGTATATATTTTCGTAAGCACAATCAACAGTCTAATATGTTTTCTGTATATCTTCTGTATATATTTTGTACTAGTTGGGTCACGCCGTGCATGCACGGCGGACTCAAATTTAGTCTAAAAATACAGTGAAAATTTGTCATTAGTTGTAATGATCAGTGAAGTTTATGTCCGATTTTTACACTGGATGTTAACAAAATAAGCTTTCACCATAAAGGACTCATTGCGCAGGTTTATAAACAATTGTTCCAGTTCAGTTGTTGTAGCTCTCTACATATATTATGCCTATTAAGTTGACATCGGCTCAAATGAATAAGTAGTGTTGGAGAAGAGGCGGTGATTTTAAAGTTTTAGTATGCAGTGAAAGTTTGTCGTCTCTTTTTTTTTGGTAAATAAAAGGAGGCCGGAGCCTAGGATCCCCTAGATCATAGTAGCTCGTGGATAAGCGACGCCTACGACGTTGTTAATAAATTTTTTACTTATATTTTTTAAACATTGTTAAATTTGATAAAGGTGGAATTTGGGTTGAATAAATTTGGCAAAGTATGACTATCATAAACTGTCTAAATAGGGTTGCAAGTATTGCACTATTTAAATTGATAACAACAAAGTAGCCAACGGATGTACAAAGAAATTATCATTTTAACTTAAATTGCTATTTTTTAAGATCTACTACTAAATTTAACACAGGTGCAGTTTTAATTGCACGACAATCTACCATAATAATTATCCCAATATTTACCCACAAATGTAATCGAACAAGTTGAAATGATTTAACATTCTCAGGATTTTGTTATTTTTGCTTTCAAAGGCATCCTAAGAATTTTTTACTTTATTAATCATTTATTATTTTACTTAGATTCAAAAGACCAACAACTATTAAAGATTAATTGTCAAAAATTGGAAAAGTTGGTAACAGTTGCTTGACAACCTTGCTCAAAAATATGTAAGACTGAAAAAATGAGAATATAAGTATGAAGTTTTGTATTTCTGTTTGGGCCTCTTTTGTGCCACTACCACTACCAACAAAAACTTAGTCAGACCAAAAAAATTTTCACATGGCGTAGCCTAATTTGTGAAGTCATTTAGGCTTTGTGATGGAGACGAAGCCGCGATGGCATTCTTGGATAAATTCGACAGGCTTCGTATTTAGTTGCATTACGTCCTATTTTATATTCATCCTTTATTTAGTTTCTTTAAGTATTTAAGTTGTTTTGGTAATTAAATAAATAATTTAGCTTAGAACAGGTTTAGGAAAGTTGGAGTCTTTATATATATTGTGCTCTACGCTTGTGGAGGGGGATTATTGTTGATTTTATCGGATTACGAGTTTTATCGTTTATTTCCCTTTCTTCTACGTCGCTTCTGCATCAGTTGGTATCAGCTGTCGGGACGATTCAAGATGCCGCCAAAACGAAACGACAACGAACGACGGGATGCCCATCTCGAAGATTTGGATCGCCGAACTGACGATCTAGGGTTCCAAATCGAGCGAGTGGACCGTCGTGTTGAAGGTCTTTCAGAGGGGATCGACGAAATCCGACTTGCTATCCGATCTATGATGAACGGCGAGTAGATAAACTGTGACACCACAGGCCGGGGTGGTCGCGGCGGGTTTCGCGGAGGACGTGGCGGCAGAGGGCCATTCGGGGCGCCCCGAATGCGTTCGCCACGATCGCCGCACGGCCTAGACGACGGCGAGAAGACCCTGTCGGACGGCAACCCTTTCGGCATTCGACGGGAGCAACGAGACGACGATGGCGAGCACCAGTCGGATTACCGGGACGATGATGGCTGGGACAGACCCCGCGGACAACGTCGCGCGACAGAGGGCGGCGACAATCGTTGGGAGTCCAGCTTTCGAATTGAGGTGCCGGAATTCTCGGGTGGGCTCGACGCTGCGGAGTTTCTCGATTGGCTCGCTGCAGTGGAGTCGATTCTCGACTTCAAAGAAGTGCCCAATGATCGGCGGGACAGGTTTATCGCGACGCGTTTTCGAGGACGGACTGCAGCCTGGTTCATGCAATTGAAAGGAATGCGGCATCGTATGGGTAAACCGAAGATTACTTCATGGGCAAAATTCTGTAAGCATCTCGAACGTGAATTTTTGCCCTTTAATTACACCAGCCTTATTTATCAAAAGTTTCAGACCTTAGACAAGGATCGCGTACAGTTGACGAGTACACAGAGGAATTCTATCGACTCCTCGCATGCATTGATATTCGAGAGACCACGACTCAATTGGTGTCTCGGTATATTAGTGGTTTGCGGGTTTCGATTCAGGATATGTTGAACTTGTTTATTCCTGATTCGGTGGCGGATGCTCATCAACGGGCCGTCATGGTGGAACAACAACAAGCGAGGCGGTCTTCGAGTTTTCTGCCGGGATCGCGAGGAGGATTTAGCCCAACACCTGCGGCTGCAGGTCAGGCATTTGGACCTGGGCCGTCAGCGGGTTCTTCGAACGCGGGCCAGGAGTCGAACTGGGCTGCGGCTTCGGGCCTGGGAAACCACGCCACCTCAGCGGGTGGTTCGACGGGTCAACGTGCGACCAGCGGGTTGCGTTGCTTTGGGTGCGGTGAGGTCGGCCACCGGCAGTCGGCGTGTCCGAAGGGTTCTACCTCCCGTAATTTATTCACCGAGGAGACCGAGGCTGTTGGTGGGGATGAAGATTACAATGGACCCCCGGTCTTTGACGAGGGGCCAGAGGTGGTCGAGGAACACCTCACCGACGACGTTGGACGGGCCCTTGTTCTGCGGCGGTCATGTTTGGCACCTCGGGACTTGAGTAGTCCGATTGAGCGACACAATCTGTTTGAATCAACATGCACCGTTGGTGAGCGGGTGTGCCGATTCATTATCGATTCTGGGTCTTGCGAGAATGTATTTGCTAAAGACGCGGTTGAGAAGCTTCGACGGAACCTCATCCACAGCCGTATACTCTTGCCTGGATTCAAAAGGGCACTGCGGTCACTGTGGACCGCCGCGTGTTGATTTCTTTCTCCATTGGACCGAGGTACCGTGATCAGATTTGGTGCGATGTTGTGCCCATGGACGCTTGTCATCTGCTTTTAGGACGTCCTTGGCAGTACGACCGTGCTGCGACACACGACGGTCGCCTTAACACTTATAGTTTTCTTTTCGGTGGTGTTAAGGTCGTCTTACATCCGGGACCGCCTCGTCCTTTACCGTCATCGTCCGTGTCTTCTCCGGTTCTGTTTCTATCCCGGGCCTCCTTTGAGGAGGAGATGCGTGTGGCTCCGGTTGTGTTATTATTGTTCGGGGCCGACTCCGTTTCTGACAATGTCACCCCTGTTGCTCTTCGACCTTTGTTGAGTTCTCTGATGTATTTCCCGAAGAGCTTCCGGCGGGTCTGCCGCCTTTGCGAGACATCCAACACCATATCGATTTGATGCCAGGCGCCTCTTTACCTAACAGGCCCCATTATAGAATGAGTCCGGCCGAACACGAGGAGTTGCGACGGCAGGTTGAGGAACTTCTCCAGCGTGGGGTGGTGCGGCGTAGCTTGAGCCCGTGTGCGGTGCCTACCCTTCTCATTCCCAAGAAGGATAGTTCATGGCGCATGTGTGTTGATAGTCGGGCTATCAATAAAAATCACAGTCCGTTACCGTTTCCCTATCCCTCGCCTTGACGACTTGTTGGACCAGCTTCACGGTGCGACTATTTTCACGAAGTTGGATCTTCGCAGCTGATATCACCAGATTCAAATCCGTCCGGGTGATGAGTGGAAGACCGCTTTTAAGATACGGGAGGGACTCTTTGAATGGTTGGTCATGCCGTTTGGGTTGTCTAATGCACCCAGTACTTTAATGCGAGTGATGAATCAGACACTACGGGAGCTCATTGGTAAGTGTGTTGTCGTTTATTTCGATGATATTCTCATCTATAGTCGGACAGTTGAGGATCACTTAGCTCATATTCGTTCGGTATTGACTATTCTTCGTGATGAATCTTTTTTTGCGGCCCCTCGAAAATGTTTGTTTATGGTGCCTTCCGTGCTGTTCTTGGGTTTCGTGATCTCGGGCGACGGTATTCGGGTGGATGATACCAAGGTGACGACAATTCGCGAGTGGCCGACACCTACTTCTTTTACCGAGGCTCGCAGTTTTCATGGCCTGGCCTCCTTTTATCGCAGGTTTATATCCCACTTCAGTTCCTTGACAGCCCCGATTACGGATTGTCTCACGGAGAAGAATTTTATTTGGACAACGACTGCTGAGGAGGCCTTCTCTCTCATCAAAAGCAAGCTTACTTCGGCCCCCGTGCTGGTGTTATTGGATTTTGATCGTCCTTTTGAGCTTTCATGCGACGCCTCAAAAGTGGGGATCTGAGCTGTGCTTAGCCAGGACAGTCGGCCTGTATCGTTCTTTAGTGAGAAACTGTTCGGCCCTCGGTTGCGGTACAGCGCTTACGATGTGGAGTTCTATGCTGTCGTGCGTGCGGTGCGTCATTGGAGACATTATCTTTTTCACAAGGAATTTATTTTGTATACTGATCACGAGGCATTGCGACACTTGGCTTCCCAGGACAATATTTCTGCTAGACATGCTTCGTGGACGGCCTACTTGCAGCAATTCATATTTTTTCTGAGGCATCGATCGTGTTCTTCTAACAGAGTGGCGGACGCTCTCAGCCGCCGTACTTTGCTGTTGACGGATATGCGTGTGTCCGTCGTCGGTTTTGAGGTACTGCGTGATACTTGTGGTGATGACCCTTTTTTCGGCCCTATTGTACGACGACTAGCGGGCGGGCCTGTGGACGATTATGCCCTTCATGACGGCTTTTTGTTCCGGGGTGTTCGTCTATGTGTCCCGGCCTGCAGCTTGCGACATAAGCTGATCGCCGATTTGCATAGCGCCGGTCACGTGGGCCATGACCGCACGATCGAGCTGCTGCGCCGGTCATACTTTTGGCCCTCCCTCCGGTGCGACGTCGCCCGTTTCGTGTCTCGGTGTCGGATTTTCCAGGTATCCAAAGGCTCCGCGACTAATGCTGGTTTATATAGGCCTCTGCCACTTCCTTCTCTTCCGTGGCAAGCAGTGAGTATGGACTTTGTCTTGGGTCTGCCTCGTACTCAGCGGGGTTTTGATTCGATTTTTGTCGTGGTGGATCGTTTTTCTAAGATGATGCATTTCATTCCATGCAAGAGGACTACTGACGCCGTCCATGTGGCTTTGCTATTTTTTCGAGAGGTTTATCAATTACATGGGCTTCCTTCGTCGATTGTGTCGGACCGGGACACTCGATTTTTGAGCCATTTTTGGCGTAGCCTCTGGCGCATGGCGAATACTCGTCTGGACTTTAGCAGTGCTTATCACCCGCAGACCGACGGGCAAACTGAGGTTGTGAATCGCTCGTTGGGTAACTTGCTACGTTGTTTGGTTGGCGATAACCTCCGCAGCTGGGACCAAAAATTGAGTCAGGCCGAATTCGCACATAATTCGGCCGTGAGTATGGCGACGGGCTATTCCCCGTTCTTTACGGTTTACGGGATTCAACCGCGGGGTCCGGCCGATTTGGTGCCGGTCCCGACCACGACGCCGACGGATAAACGTGTTGTGGACTTTATTGGCGATTTGCGTGCTGTTCATGCGGCGGCCCAAGCTCGTTTGGAGGAGGCCACGATCGCGTATAAACGGCGGGCCGACGTGCGACGACGCCATGTTGAGTTCTCCGTTGGCGACTTCGTTTGGGCGGTCTTGGCGAAGGACATGTTTTCGGCCCATGAGTACAACAAGCTGTCGGCTCGGAAAATTGGCCCACTTGAGATTATTGCGAAGATCAACCCGAATGCGTACCGTCTCCGTCTTCCTTCTCATATTCGCACTTCTGACCTTTTTAACGTCAAGCACTTGGTCCCTTTCACTGGTGATAATTCTGGAGACGAGGACGATTCGGATTCGAGGCCGAATCCCTCCCAACCGGGGGAGGATGATGGAGACGAGGCCGCGATGGCATTCTTGGATAAATTCGACAGGCTTCGAATTTAGTTGCATTATTTCCTATTTTATATTCATCCTTTATTTAGTTTCTTTAAATATTTAAGTTGTTTGGTAATTAAATAAATAATTTAGCTTAGAGCAGGTTTAGGAAAGTTGGAGTCTTTATATATATTGTGCTCTACGCTTGTGGAGGGGGATTATTGTTGATTTTATCGGATTACGAGTTTTATCGTTTATTTCCCTTTCTTCTACTTCGCTTCTGCATCACTTTGCCAACAAAGCAAAACATTATTTGTCTACCTAACGAAAACCGTACTCATAAATCACGACCGACTCCTCCTTTCCCACTGTTGCCTGTTATCCGCCTTCCAAGAACGTATGTATGTTCCCAAAATGATCATATCAGTAATTTTTGTCCAAAGACTGGTTTTCACGTCTATTACTGCTCCAAGAGGATGATCTGGAAAACTCATCTTCTGCTCCCGATTCTGTTAATATTCCACAAAATTAAATGAATAGTATTCAGTAGCTAATTTCATGAATCAAGCGCCAAAAACATAAACAAAAAAATGAATTAAAAAAAAAAACCTCCAGCGAGTTGTCTAGTAATGCGAACGTTTTCTTAGGACTTAGCATTCGAGCCTTCTATACTGGATTCTGATGATTTTTTTGAATAAACAATGCCCAATGGTTCTTTCAATGAGGTAGGTGATTCCTATCAGTCATAAACAATAAACACAGTTAATCAAATCACACAAAGATATAAAATTTCTTATAATCAATACATTTGAAGCAACAAAAAATTTAAGGGTATGACAAGAAGTATACACCTGAGGAAGCACATGTAATGCCCTGACTGCACCAACAAAAGTCTGAAATTAAGAAACCAAGAATGCAACATATACCTCTTATGAGGAAAAACATAAATCAAAATGAAAAGGCACAAATTGACAATGTGAAATAGGAGAACTTACAAAGGTAGAAACAACATCTACAAACTCATCCCTAGCTGTAAGAACGGAATAGGAAAACATAAACATATTAGGATAACAATACAGTACAATAAAGACAAATATTCTACTACACATTAAAGAAAATTTTAGAGGAACTTGGACAATAACCGTCACCAACAACGGAAAAACACTGGTTCCAACTTTTGAAAGGATCCAATTTTGAAAACATCACTGATGAACAAATTTAAAGGTTCTAACTTTTTAAAACCAAATTTTGACTGCAACACACATAAATCCAGAACATCGAAAGGGAGACCGACCCGAAAAAAAAAAAGGATATTAAAAAAACAGGCCGTTGTTACTCGTTTCTTGAAATCATCTCTCTCGTCCTCAAACCTACCTTCATTTTGGTCTATCTGGAAAGGACACACTACTTAGAAGATTCAGATTAAGAAATTCACTTTCCCTTAAAACTGAAGAATGGTCGTCAGCCCATAAGATGAAAAATCAAACATATAAGTGCATTTATGACTGTACACGCTAACCTTAGAGTCGTATATCTTACTGTAAGTGCGGCGTGGGGCTTCAAAGCGGCAATCTCCAACGGGAAATGTTGGCTGACGAACCCTAATTTCACAACAAAAAAGGCACAGAAGCATAATTTTGAAAAAAAATAAAATAAAATAAACTGCAAATAGCAGTAGATGGAACCACTCACCGGCATATCCGTAGGCCTTCATCTTCGCGACAGAGATGTTGGATTCAATGATGGACTATAGCAGTAGGCTCCACCCGACTGGGAATTAGTCCAGCAGCAACCATTCGAAGGTACTGTGGAGGAACCCTGCAACCTAAGAAGCTCATAAAAGTGGGTTTAGAGGGCTGAATTTGACAATGGTGTGCAAAATTGTCGTATGGGGATTGTTGGTGGTGCTTGAAAGCATAGAAAAATAAATGGGAGAAGATTTAGCGCTATTTGAAGCGGAAGAAACGAAAGATGACGTGCGTATATGGTGTTTGAAGATTTAGGGGGATATATCGTACATGAAATCAATGTTAGGTAGGATTCTGATGGGAGATGGAGCAAAAACAGCAGAAATTCTGGGAAAAGCGAAACGCAATTACCAAAAGGCCAAAGATTTTAAATCAGTCCCAAAAAAACAATGAGAGTACTTTCGTAAATTTAGTTCAACACACAATCGCAAACACAACTGTGAAAATTCAGTGGCGAAAATGTAAATAAGTGGGACAAGTGTTGTGTTTTTAAGGCCCCAAAACTGGACACGTGTCGCCATTTAAAGGCCATACACTTCTTATATAATATAATGATAAGATTGATTTATTTTGTGTTTTGTATTTATGTCCTTCGTATTTAATGAGTATATTTTATGTATATAAAGTCTGATCGTGTATGTTGCATGTATTAAATCAGAAAATATATTATAAATATACAGAAAAAATTCGAGATGTAAATAGCACAAAAAGTAAATAGTAGGAATAATCTAATGGCGTGATTGTAGGAAAGTTGTTACTTTGGTAACTGATATTTTTTATTTATCCATAATAATGCATTTTTTTAGGTATTCATACAAATAAAATCTCTCTCCTTGTAAGAATGTAATATATTTAATATCTTGTGGTTAGTTTAAAATTTCGCCATGTTTCATCCTTGGTAATTTGGGTTGTTCTATGTTCAACATGATTTCGGCAATGTCCTTCGTCCATTTCAGCCGAGTGACCTGTCTTTGAATTCATCTTGTCAAAGCGGTTATTCCATTACAATTTAACTCAATCCAAATACCTTTGGCCACTCAAATGTCTAATTCAAAGTTGTGCATATAAGTGTAGTAAGTTTGATATATAACAATATAAGTAAATACCAAATCGGCAAAGAAAATATATCCATCGCCCCAAGATTAACGATAAATTGATTCACAATACTGAATTTTCATTTTTCCCTCTCTAAAATTTAATCGGTAAGGGTAAATCAATCGTTTACGGTGGGAAACAGAGTAAGAACTTTCTTCCCATTGGCTGACTCGAAATCCTTGGTATAACTCGACATTTTTTGCAGTTGCTGCTGTGATTGCCTTAAGAACAAGTGCTCACAGTTTTCTCGGTATAACTCCAAAAGGAAGAGAGGTTTTTTTAAAAGGAGATGGTGACCGTGGGTGGTGGGTGATTTTTTTGCAGAGTGATTAGGTATCTTTGACCGATTTTTGGTAATTATATCAATTGCATTTAATAAAATCTGTAACTCCTTAATTATCTGGGTGTAACTCCTTAATTATTTTTTAGGTATATTAGCAATATTTTAGGCTTAATTTTGTAATTATATAAATATTTATCTAATAGTTGTAAAATTATAATATAATTACAATGCTGAGTAGGGGTACAATTTCCTCTAGCCCGACTGTTTAGAAATTACCTTCCTCGAAACCCAAATTCCATTTTTTAGGGATTTCGCAGACATGGGTCGACGCCGCGAAACAATTCCGTTGCCGGAGCCCATAATCCATCGCATCCAATCTCTTCTCACCCGCAAAGAAGCTGCTCGAACAACCGTGGTCTCAAAATCCTGGCACAGTGCCTGGTTAACTCACACGAACCTCGTCTTGGACGAGACCGAGTTCAGAGAAACTCGCCGCCCCAGCAACTACAACCGCGACGACTACGATCCCTCCGAAACGACGAAGGATGAGTTCTCGGAATTCGCGAAGAAAAACATCCAAAGGTACGTAAAATCGAACATATGGATCGAGACTTTCAGGCTCTACCTGAAGCGCGAGACGCGGACTGAACGGGAAGCATTTAGTCTTTCCTACGAATTGGTTCTGACAGCACTGAGATTGGGTGCCAAACATCTAGATTTGAAGCTCAACGGTTCCCGTGGAGGAAAACCCTTTTTGCCGCGTGAGGTGTTGGAAGCTGAGAACCTCGTCGGCTTATCTGTGGAGGGGTACACGATTAACGACCTGGTTCTGGATGAAAAGGTAAGATGTTCGAAGCTCGAATACCTTAGCTTGAAGGATGTGAATATCAACCCTGGTGTGGTCTCAGAAATATTGTCGGCCTGTCCCTTGATTGAAAAATTGTCTCTGACTGAAATTTCCAATTTTAGAGGAAGATGTTTGGAATCCACATTTTTTGATACTCTGATCTGCAGCCATAAGCTGACATGTCTGGTTCTATGCAACGTGAAAGTCGATACCTCGTTGTTTGGTGATGATCGCCTGTCATCTAAATTTCCTTCCCTGAAAGATCTAACCGTTGAGTTGTGGGAGCTTTATAATTACAATGAAGCTGAAGAGAAATTACGAATTTCTATCCACTCGCTCGAGCGTTTACAATATGTTTCACGCTATGCTCGCCAGGGGGCGGTTGAGTTTGATGTGCCACGTCTTCGTAAATTTACATTCAACAGTGAATGTTCCGAAGTTCCTCATGTGGTTATTGAAACGGATTCAACTGAATGGGAGTCTCATGTAATTATGAGCCGTTTTCATCTCGGTACTTCGATGTTCCTTGGGCTGAGTAATTTCTTGACACAGCTGAGCCAATCCAAACTTTATCTCACTCTCAAAGGCGATTGTGTGGACTTGGCTGACTACGAGATGGAGTACTTACTAGATTTACCCGGCACACTCCAACTTGAGAATTTGACGATAGAGACCGAATGTCAAACGCCTTCAACCATTTATGCTCTTTTTGAAGGCTTGTTTCGGTTATGCCGCCCAAAGTGCATAACTCAACATCTATATGGCAATGAGCGCGGTGTAGCCGATGATTTCCTTTGCAAGGCACTCGGGCGAGCAACAAAGGAGCACTTTTCGTACCCAAATCAGTTTTTTTATGGTCTGCATGGTCTCGAGGAGGCTTACGTGCAGGCTCCTGCTGAAGAGGATGTTGCTGTGTGGAGACCTCTGACAGGAGATTTGTGCTCGGATTGTCTTGCTTTTGGAAGCCAGGGGAGCTACAGGAAGGAAGTTCAATACTTATTGAAATGGAAGGAGGCTTAGCTTAATATGTAAGTAAGCATGTTATTGGTTGCTTTGCTTCTTTTCTGTTGCTTTTCGTGTTCTTCTTCTCTCTAGTGCCACAAATCATCGAGTTAAGCAGATCAATCGTTGGTAGCAGTAATAATATGATAGTTCAGTACTTCATCGATCTTGCCGGTTGATTTCTTTCCACGTTTATTAAGTTTAGTTTATTATGGTAAATTGATAAATTACTTCATATGTAGGACAAATAGAATATGATTCAAGCCACCATTTATTAATACTAATTGTTGGCATTTTAGCTCTTAAAATCTAATGTATATAATACCGAGATGAATGCAAACCAATAAATGTTTTTGGACTGTCCGCGTCACAACGTGGAAAATTAAAATTTATATTTTTCCTTGACAAACTTTCACTAACTAATAGTAACAGTAACAGTAAACAAGGGTCGATCTTACGAGCAGTGTGATTTAAATTGTGAATTTTTCGTATTAATTGAAATTGTAAAACAAATAAAAGAGGGGAAAACTGAATTATAAATCTACTCTAACTATGAACAACGGGATAACAATATTAATGAAAAAAAAAAGAAATCAGAAGCCTTATTGAATTATCTTTGAGAGGGGGAAAAATCGCCCTTGTTCCCGGGCATAAGGTACAATGTGCGAGTATCAAATCTCTTTGTTTAAGCTACAAGTTAAATAAGAAATCAAAATATTAGAAATATTTATTATAATATAAATTATAAAATTGTTTCGGTTGATTATGTTAATTCGATTAACAAACCAAATAAACTAAATTTTTATTTGGCTTGGGCAAATCATAAATAATGCATGCACTGTGATTACACAATAACATTAGACGAATTGCACATTAATGACTGTCAGATTGCAACATAGCATCATAAATCGACCAAATTAAAATTTTTGGTTCAAATTTTATATTTTGGATTGATTATATGATTTTTATTTTTAAGGCGCGTATTTACACACAATAGTGTATACAATTAACACATCAAAACTGTGTATGTATTATTATTTTTAATTGCACCATAATGTCACACGAATTGTACACTAATGAGTACTAGATTGCACAATAACATCATAAATCGACCGAACTAAATTATTTCAGTTCATCTTTTATATTTCGGTTTTATTATGTGAATCTTCTTGTAAGGCGCGTATTTATACAATATTGTGCATTTTATTATCTCCTTGGCTGGATATAAGTTCAATTAATTTTGTAAAATTTTGTTGACGCACGTTTTGATGCAATCCTAGTATGATATTAACATCTATATATTTAATATTTTCATTATTTGCACAAAATCTTAATTGTTAACCACAAATTCTTTTTTTTTTTTCCCCCTTTTTTGACGAAGGCTCAGTGTAGTATGTTATTAACATCTGTATATATTGTCATTATTTGCACAAAATCTTAATTGTTAACTACATTCTTTTTATTTTTTCCTTTCAATTTTGATGAAGAATCAGTATGACATAATGAGCTATTGAAGAAATGAAATCGTGTATTAATATTGTTCAATTTTGAGGTTTTTAATAAATTGCAAATTTGACATGAACTTAATTGTAATATAGTTAAATTTTCTTATTTTACAAATAAGTCCCTAGGACATGTCTTACAAAAACAAGCCCCACAATTTCAAACCACCAGGCCTCAATTTCTCGCCCTTAAGCTGAACCTCACCGCTCCTACTCACGTACGCAGCCATCGGTACGTGACGATGACCGCCGGTTCGAGCCCCGCAGCGGTGGGTAGCCTGAAACCAGATGGTACCTGAAATTTCTCGGCCACATCACAACAATCGAGATTCGTCCAGCCACGGCAGCGACGGATGGAAGATCGTGGAATGAACTAGTGCGATAAAAGGGAGTAGAACTAACCTAGCAACTACAGAGAACTAACCTAGCAACTACTAACCTAACAACTACAGGGAACTAACCTAGCAACTACAGACAACTAACCTAGCAACTACAGACAACTAACCTAACAACTACAGAGAACTAACCTAGCAACTACATAATAGAGCGCTATTTGCGGGCTTCAGGCAGAGGATGATCGACAGGATCTCTGGTTGGTCGCATAGACATCTTTTTTTCGGTGGTCGGCTTGCGCTGATCAAGAGCACTCTTAGCTCCCTTCCGATTCATCTGCTTATGGTCCTCGACCCCCCTAGGTCTACTCTTAACGAGATTGACCAGATTATGGCTCATTATTTCTGGGGTTACGAGGACGATTCCGGGAGGGGGAGACGTACCCACTGGGTGAGTTGGGACTCTATCTGCCGCCCCTTCTCTGAGGGTGGCCTTGGCATCCGCCGTCTCAAGGATATTGTTACAGCTTTCTCCTACAAGCTGTGGTGGCGCTTTAGGGAGGGAAAGTCGATTTGGGCTTAGTACCTTCGCGGCAAGTACTGCCCTAGACGTGCCAACTACCCTTGTTGGGTGACGGCTATTGATCATGATAGTAGACAGTGGCGGCGCCTCACTAGGGTCAGTAGGCGCGCGCAGGATCACATCTTCATGGTCTTGGGCAAGGGCGAGGTTAGTTTCTGAGATGAGTGGTGGTTAGGTGATAGGCCCTTGTCTAGGGATAGGCAGGTGTCGCATTCCCCCTACCTGCTTGTGAGTGACCTTTGGACGGATGGGTCGTGGGATAGGGGGAAGCTTGATAGGGAGTTGGGCTCTGGTGCGGGTTTTAGTGAGCATTTATTAGATCAGATCCAGCAGATCCCCATTTCGGGGGACGGTTCGGATGGCATGAGGTGGAGACTTACATCATCGGGTGTGTTTTCTACTACCTCGGCTTGGGAGCAGATCAGGCTGAGAGATTGACCTAATCTTCTCTTCGGGGCCATCTGGAGCGACCTTTTTACCCTTACCATTTTGGTGTTCCTCTGGCGCCTCCTCTTGCGCCGGATACCCGTGGATACTGTGTTACACGCGAGGGGGATTTCCTTCCCCTCTCGGTGTGTGTGTTGTTCTGAGACTGGACGCCATGAGATCGAGACTTTTACCCACCTTTTTCTAGAGAGTGGGATTGTGAGGAGAGTGTGGGAGCATTTTACGACGCAGAGATTCAGACATTACAGATTGGCCTTCAGATTGCTGTCCACCTCTCTAGTCATATTTGGATCGAGCTGGACGTTGTGACTGTCGCCACCCTCCTGACTTCGGGTCACCAGGGCTCGTGGCAGATTCAGCACTCGCTTATGCGCATTAGAGCTCTACTTCGGTCTGTCTATTTCACAGGATCACGCACATTTTCCGTGAGGGAAACAGACCTGCTGACTACCTTGCCAGCCTTGGCGCCTCCATACCAGACCCACATACATTTCAGACCGACACTGCTCCACTCCGCCTTCGCACGCTTGTACGGATGGACCAGCTTGGATATCCATCGTTCCGCTTTCAGTAGATTAGGTTTATTGCTTTCTTTAGATTAGACTTTTTATTCCGGGCACCTGTTAGCCCGTAGACAGACTTTGTATTGTTCTTTCTTTTTTGTTTTTTTGTTTTTGTTTGCTTGTGAGACTCTGTAAACTGTTGTATGTTGATATTTTGGGCCCCCGTTTTGGGGTCTTGATCTATGCACGGGCCCATTAAATATATATATATATATATATCCCCGATGATGGACACAGGGAGATAAGGTCTGAGGGGCGTTAATTATTTTTTCTCTCTCATGGGAAAGAATGGAGGCGGTGCTGCAGAGGAATTCTTTCCTCTTGCTTCTGTTTTAGGCCTGCTTCATCTTTTTCATTAATTTTATACAGAAATTCACCAAAAAATCATCACAAAAATCCAATACAAAAAATACACAATAAATTCCTCTGAACCCCCCATGTTGATCAAATTTCGAGCATCAACACTAGCGACTACATAGAACTAATCTAGCAACTACTAACCTAGCAACTATAGAGAACTAACCTAGAAATTACAGAGAACTAACCTAGCAACTAGAGAAGACTAATCTAGCAACTACAGAGAACTAACCTAGCAATTACAGACTGGATCAGCTTGGATATCCATCTTTCCACTTTCAGTAGATTAGGTTTTCCTTGTTGTCATTTCATTAGATTCTCATTTTCTTTTTCGGGCACCTGTTAGCCCATAGACAGACTTTGTATTTGTTTCGCTAGTGAGACCTTGTAGACTGTTGATATTTTTTACCCCCGTTTTGGGGTCTTGATCTATGCACAGGTTGGGGATCCAGCCCAATCCCCCGCCTCTCGGGGCGTTGTTTGTTAAAAAAAACTAGCAATTACAGACAACTAACCTAGCAGCTACACAGAACTAGCCTACCAACTACATAGAACTAACATAGCAACTACAGAGAACTAACCTAGTTGAAAGGTTAGTTGTCAGCGGTCAACAGCGGAGTCGACATCGCAAGTCAAAGGTCAACGCCGGAAGTCAACGGATTTCACCGGAAGTCAATGCCAGAAGTCAACGGTCAACGCCAGAAGTCAACGGTCAACGCTGGAGTCAACAGGTCAAAATAATATTTAAATAATTAAAATAATATATATATTGGTTCCAATGCATCCACTTATTTAAAGTGAGGACGTGAGACTCATTTTTAGCCACAAGATTTGGTACATCATGTGTGGCCAAGATTTACTCTTTTATTTTTATATAGTATATATAGTACATATATATATATATATAGTACATATATAGTACATATATATATATATGTATGTATGTATATATATGTGTATATAGGGTTGGGTCAACATGAAAATGGTGCCTAGTGAAAGAAATGAGAATAAATCGTAGCCATTAGATTGGATGATCTAATGACTAAAATAAAAGGTCAAAATTATATCTTCATTAAGAATAATATGATAATTTATACACACAAACAGTGGGACCCACACCACCACACAACCACTAATACATGGGACAACCTGCTAACTCACCCTCTATATCTCTCACACACACAAATACACACACACACGCCACATCAACTACCACCTACACACAAACACATGCATAACACATGCGCGCGCACACACACACACACACACACCTGCACACATACAACAGGTCCCAATGCATTATCTCTCACCCAACACATACACACACACACACTGTACACAATGATTTTAGGTCTTTTGGCAGGATAACCAATGATTTGATAACCAATAATTTGATAACACCTTTCAACAGTATGACCTAAGTGTCCACAATGTGTGCATTTAGGTCTGTTTTTGTCTTTTTGGAAGCCATGTCTAGGTTTGTTGGGAAAAGTAGTAGGTTGAGTGGATAATTTGGTTGTCATAGCAAGTGGTTCAATTGGTTTGGTGTGTTATTGGACAGAGTTCTTTTACTTTCCTCTTGGAGCAAAAGGGAGTAGACAGTGGTTAAAGATGGTAAATGTTTGGATAAAAGAAAATGGCTCCTGAGGGAAGAGTATGAATCATTCAAACCTATCAAGATCTTCATGACAGAATCATGTTGTTGAGCAGTGGTCATGGCTTCAAAAATATGACAAGTACAATTGTTGAAAGCACACAGACACATTTAAAAATTGGACGATAAGTGATGTATCCATAGGGTTTTGAAAGCATTAAAATATTGAGTAACAGACATGTGAGCTTGGTCAATAGTGCTAAGAGATTTTTCCAATTGAAAAATCCTAGGACCACTAGACAGTGAATATCGGGATCGAATTTCCTCCCAAACATCTTGAGCAACAGAGAAGAATAACAATGATTGACGAATGTCTTTACTAACAAAGTTTAAAAGCCACTAGAGTACCAAATTGTTGGCACGAACCCAAGCAAGAGACAGAGTAGGGTTTAAAACACGATTGGGTGCATAAACTGTACCGTCGACAAACCCTAGCTTGTTTTTCACACTCAATGCCATTAAAATAGCCCACGACCATGAAACATAATTGTCGCCATTAAATTTCTCGGCCACGATCAGTGCTCCGGGATTATCACTCGCGTGTAGAAAGTATGGAGATGTCGGATCATCAGAGGGATTCGGAACATTGGCCATCGAGTCGGAATAGATTGGCAATGAACAGATCGGCAAATAAATCGTCGATGAAAAGATCGTAGAATATCTGAACAGTAATCGATCGAGAAGATCGAGATAAAAAAATATCAAAAAATATGAATCGATTGAAGAAATCGATGAAATCCAGATCGAATTTGAGATAATCGGGACAAATATTGAAAAAGGCAAAGGATAAATGGATCAGATTTTAGAAAAATCCGGCGACTGATACCATGTTACAATATTGATCGACAATGAAAGAAACGAGAAGAGAGGAAAATGGGAAGAAGACGAAAGGTGAAGCAGGAAAAAATGAATAATGAATAACTAGGGTGAGATGTGTTCCTTTTATAGTGTAGGGGTTACAACTAAAGTTGCTATTGCAACTACGACTAAAGGTGCTAAAATATAAATGACAATTTATCCTATATACAAAAGACTAACTAAAGCTCTATATATTGTTACGGCGGACTTTGGTCCCGTACAGTCGAAGGTTGTATCCACATAATAATATATTTATAATTGAGTGAGGGTAATTAATTTGGCTCTCCTATGAATAATAAATAAAGTTGTATTTTTATAAAAATAATTTTGATACTCAAATAGCTTACGCAACACGCAACTATTTACGCTGCGCAATATAAAAACCAAAACGTGACGTGTTACGTTGCACGCGTTTTAAAACACTGATGTAAACTAGAAGGAACTTGTATTGGAGGTTAACTATTTAACTACAATTTTTAATTCACAAAACTGGAAATCTTTATGTGAAAATTAGTAATACGATTTGACAAGCTAGGAAAAGTATCCTATTTTGGGGTAAAAATTTTCACATGACAAGCCACTGCATCTCTTTTTCTTTTTTTTTTTTCAATGAAAGTCTCACNCATTATTTTTTTTTTTTTGTTCCATTTTAAACTTACGGGAAACATATTTTCCATCGTAGCAAGCCTTTTCCTTTCAGGTGTGGTTTCCTTTCCCTTTCATGTTTATGCCTCTCCACTAACCATATTAAATAAAAATTCCATATGTATTTTATTCGACATGATCATCTCATCATAAAATAATAATTTGCAGATATATATGGATGAAGAATTTGAGTTACCGGAGCACATAATCCACCGCATTCAATCTTTCCTCACCGGAAAGGAAGCTGCTCGAACGACCCTTCTCTCCAAGTCCTGGCACCACGCAGCCATCACCCGCCCAAACCTCGACTTTGACGATTTGGATTTCGAAACATCGCGTGACTTCTATTATCGCAGAACCTTTCATAAATTCTCGACGTTGGTGAAAAAGACCATTCGCAGGTACGAGAAAAGGAAACTAAAGATCGAGAGTTTCAGGCTCCGTACTCCGGATATTATTCCACGGGACCATGGTTTTCTTTTCCCTAAACAAGTGATCCCAAAAGCATTGAGTATGGGCGCAACTCTTCTCGATATTAGTGGGAATTTTGCTGTGCCTAATTTGGTGTTTGAAGCTGAAAATCTTGTCCGATTATCCTTAGAGTATTGCGAAATCGACCTGAAACCGGATCAGCCGGTAACATGTCCTCGGCTTGAATCCCTTAGTTTGAACAATGCCTGGTTCAGTTCCGGTTCGATTTCTAACATAATCTCCGGCTGCCCCTCGATCAAGAAATTGTCCCTTGAGTTGGTTATGAATTTGGATGCCGGCGATCTCAAATTCAATCGTCTCAATCTCATCATCTATTCTCAAACACTGACCCATCTTGTGCTTTGTGATATGAGGATCGGTACCTTACTTACCGGTGACCTGTCCTCTAAATTGCCTTCCCTCAAAGTTTGACCCTACGGGATATCATATTGGAAGAGCCAAACGATATACGAATTTCGAGCCTTTCGCTCGAGCGTTTGAACTTTGTTTGCATCGACAATTATTTGGACCAAAAAATCGAGTTTGATGTTCCGGGTCTCCACAAGTTTATGTTTGAAGGTTGGCTGCCTAGTCATCAATTGTCTTTTGCGTCGAATTCGAGGGATTGTGCATCTCGCCTAACTATAACGAATAATAGTGGTCTCACCACTGCATGGTTCAGAAAGCTTCAAAGTTTTCTAATTGGGTTGGGACATAAGGAAATTCATCTCTCCCTCAGAATCGGCTCCAAAACTATTTTGGATTACGAGGCGGACGAGTTTCAAGGCGTGAAGAAATTACCTGAGTTGGATAGTTTAACGGTCGATATGGATGGTCTGTCGTCCATAACTTGTTACGTCCTTTTTGATGGTTTGTTTCGGATTTGTCGCCCTAAGATCATAGCTCACTACATACTTCCCGAGTCAACCTATAGTAGGAAGACGAACAATGATTTTCTAGCGAAGAGACTACTTGAGGGAATGAATGGGAAATGCTCAATCGGGAGCCATTTTATGTGTAGTGTGCATGATCTTAAGGAAGTCAATGTTGAGCTTTTCGACGATGATGTTGCTGAGTGGACATGTCTGCCGTGGGAGTCGGTTTTAGACGTTTTGACAAACACAAAGCGTAAGCGAAGAATTCGGTTTCAATTGGAATGGAAAGCATAGCTTATAGTACAGTAGTTAAATAAATAGCCTTTTCTGAATTTCGGTTCTTATGATCTTCATGATATGTTTTTAATTCAATTAGCAATATGTTCCAGAAATATAATTGAAATGCAGTAGCTTAATATGTATGCAAGCATGTTATTGATGATTTTGCCTTGTTACCCTTGTGTTGATTTTCGTGTTTTTTCTTCTTTCTAGTGCCATGAACTGTCGGGTTAATGAGACCAATAGCCTGTAGGTGTGATAATATGATTGTTCATTACTCTTTCCGCGTTTCGTAAGTTTGATTTAATCATGGTGTTCCTATGGTGACCTATTGCTGTGTGATGATAGTTTTTCTCTGTCAGTCTGTGCGAGACTCATCATATCTATATTTTCTACCCTCTCATATCTATATTTTATTTTCAAGTAAATGAGAGCGAATTTTTGTTCTTGGTAAATTTTGTTTTTGGTTCACTATAATGGTGTTTTCTAGAAAATGTACACTCTATTGAGATAGACACACTAATTTTAGTTCTATCAGAGTTTATTTGTGTATTGAGTTTTCCAACCAAAGTAATTTAGGCCCAACATGATTTCGACAATGTTCTCTGTCTATTTCAATCGAGTGACCTACTTTTGGATTCACCTCATTGAAACGGTTATACCCTTAAAATTTTAAATCAATTGAAATTCTTTTGGCCACTCAATGTTCAATTCAAAGTTGTGAGTATAAACTTAATTTTCGATCTATTCTCAACTCGTGATAAATTTAAATAATTGGACGTTAATCCCACTCCTCGTGTACAGTACCATTTNAGAGAACAATAGTGGATCAATTTTTTTATTTTTTTATTTTTTTATTTTTTCCCAAAATAATTATAGAGTTCGGTATATATTGAAATAGATTATAAGAGAACCATATCGATTTTACAGAAATTCTACGACGCCCATACATGATCCATAAATCATGCCACAATATGATGCGTCGACTAAACAAGATTTCAACATCAATAATAATTAAGGAACCCTTCATAATTAGGACTAGTACAGAGCCCGTGCGATGCATGGGGTGCACAATTTTAAGTTTATTTATCCAGGCTTATAATTATATACATGAATAAAGAAAAAATGTACGTGACCCGTGCGAAGCACGAGATATATTTATTTGGAGAATATTATATTATAAGATGTAATATTCAATAAAAGTTTATAATACGCAAGAAAATTGTACAATATTCAATAAAAGTTTTATAATATTCAAGTTGTCTTAAAGTCTCTTGTACATTAAGACTACTGACAAAATAATATTTTAATCAATTAGTTTCCTTTCCTTGTAGCCAAATTGTGAATGTGATTTGAGGAGTACAACAAATCGATATATAGCTGACTTGCTTTTTTCATTGTAGTTTTTTTTATAATGAATTTAAAGATATTCTAAAATATAGCAAAAATTAATTTTTTTTTATTACAATTAGAAATTTTACTAAATATAAACTCTCAATCTATGATGTAAATCAACGTTTAAATCTAAAAAATTATTAATTTTTACCTCTTTTAATCAACGTTTAAGTCTAAAAAACAATAGAGTTATTACAATTTTTTTTTTTTTACATCTTTTAGAACATTAAATATGAGCATACTAGGGCTAGCTTGTAAAATAATTAATATATTATCTCACTAAAACATTTATACTAATAAAAATTTAATTTTAGCATATAAATTTATCCCTTGATATAAGAGAAAGTAACAGTTTTACTTATTGTTGTTCACCATATAATATTTAATTATTATTTTATTATATAATAAAAAAAAAATATTGTTAAATAGTGTAGTAGAATTGTTATAAAATTATATGATTTTTTTTTTTACAATATGGATTTAATATTTTTTTATGATTTGATAATATAAACAAATGTATACTTAACTTTGAAAAATAAAACAAATAAATACTTTAGTAAGTATTTAATGTATATACTAAATACGAATATATTTGGTATAATCAAATGCCAAATATAATCAAATAAGTCAAAGTGTACATTTTTATTTGGTATTTGATTTTTTTATTATTAAAATCTTTTTATTATATTTACCTTTTTCAAATAAAACAAATAAATAAATTAATTAATTAAATAAAATATTATAATACCAAAATAGTAATGTCATTTAATGCAGTTGACTTTTCTGGATAGTAAATGTAGTAAATAGAATCTTCTTTTATATAAGTATAGATTGTATAATACGAAAATAGTAATGCAATAAATGTTGTTGACTTTTCTTTATATTAAATTTGGTAAATGGTATACCTTTTAATATAAGTACTAGTACAGTGCCCGTGCGATGCACGGGGTGCACAATTTTAAGGCTATTTATCCAGGCTTATAATTATATACATGAATAAAGAAAAATGTACGGGATATATATAGTACGTGACCCGTGCAAAGCACGAGATATATTTATTTGGAGAATATTATATTATAAGATGCAATATTCAATAAAAGTTTATAATACGCAAGAAAATTGTACAATGTTCAATAAAAGTTTTATAATATTCAAGTGGAGTCTTAAAGTCTCTTGTACATTAATACTACTGAAAAAAAAAATTATTTTAATCAATGAGTTTCCTTTCCTTGTAGCCAAATTGTGAATGTGATTTGAGGAGTACAACAAATCGATATATAGCTGACTTGCTTTTTTCATTGTAGTTTTTTTTCTTTTTTTTATAATGAATTTAAAGATATTCTAAAATATAGCAAAAATTAATTTTTTTATTACAATTAGGAATTTTACTAAATATAAACTCTCAATCTATGGTGTTAATCAACGTTTAAGTCTAAAAAATTAGGAATTTTTACCTCTTTTAATCAACGTTTAAGTCTAAAAAACAATAGAGTTATTATAAGTTTTTTTTCTACATCTTTTAAAACATTAAATATGAGCATGTTAGGGCTAGCTTGTAAAATAATTAATATATTATCTCACTAAAACATTTATACTAATAAAAATTTAATTTTAGCATATAAATTTATCCCTTGATATAAGAGAAAGTAACAGTTTTACTTATTGCTGTTCACCATATAATATTTAATTATTATTTTATTATATAATAAAAAAATATTGTTAAATAGTATAGTAAAAATTGTTATCAAATTATATGATTTTTTTTTACAATATGAATTTAATATTTTTTTTTATGATTTGATAATATAAACAAATTTATACTTAACTTTGACAAATAAAAGAAATAAATACTTTAGTAAGTATTTAATATATATACTAAATAGGAATATATTTGGTGTAATCAAATACCAAATATAATCAAATAAGTCAAAGTATACATTTTTATTTGGTATTTGATTTTTTTTATTATTAAATTTTTTTTATTATACTTACCTTTTTAAAATAAAATAAATAAATTAATCAATTTAATAAATAAAATATTATAATACCAAAATGGTAATGGCATTTAATGCAGTTGACTTTTCTGGATAGTAAATATAGTAAATAAAATCTCCTTTTATATAAGTATAGATTGTATAATACGGAAATAGTAATGCAATAAATGTTGTTGACTTTTCTTTATACTAAATCTAGTAAATGGTATATCTTTTAATATAAGTATAGATAGATTATTCTCTTGTTAAGATATTTGATTTGATGAACAATAATTGTAAAGAAATAAATAAAAAGAGAATCACACGTTCTCATAAAATTTGAGACTTGGGCACACAATACCGACTACCAGAGAATTCCAAGTAAACTTATGCTGTTATGCAGACAATACGGCGGCAATCTGCAGCCTCTCCAATATCTTCATCTTCTTCGCCATTACCGACTACTAGAGAAAGGTATTGCTCCTCATAAATATATTATACCCCTATAATTTGAGCCGACCGTAATAATTAGCAGCCATGGGTGGAGAATTTGAGTTGCCGGAGCACACAATCCATCACATACAATCCTTCCTCTCCGGAAAGGAAGCCGTTCGGACATCAGTTCTCTCCAAATCATGGCACCACCCAAACCTCGACTTTGACGAAGAAGATTTCAGTCGTGAGGACGATTATTCCAATTCCAGCAATTTAGACGAATTCCTAAAATTCGTGAACAAGACTATTAAGAGATACGAAGAAAGGAAACTAAAGGTGGATGGTCTTAGGCTCCGTCTACACTCCTCATCGGTTCTTCCTAAAAAATTGATCCCACAAGCGCTTAGTATGGTCGCGACTCATCTCGATATTGGTGGATATTTTGTTGTGCCGAAGGAGGTGTTTAAAGCTGAGAATCTTGTCCGATTATCCATGGATGGCTGTGAAATCAAAAGAAACCGGGTTCGAGTCGTAAAATATCCTCTGCTTGAATCCCTTAGTTTAACCGGAACCGTAATCAGTTGGGGTGTTTCGAGGATAATCTCCGGCTGCCCCTCCATCAAGACATTGTCCCTCACCAGTATTATTTATAGTTATAGGTCGGGCATTAGAGGTAGAATCTGTTGTCATACGCTCACGACTCTCGTGCTTTGCAATGTGTTCTTCCATGGTGACGACCTGTCCTCTAAATTCCCTTCCCTCAGGGCTTTAACCATACAGGATCCTATATCAAAATCGCTAGAGATACGAGTTTCGAGCCGTTCGCTCGAGCGTTTGAAATTGGGTTTCCTTGAAGATTGTTCGTTGTATACATTCAAGTTGAACTTACCGAGTCTCCGCAAGTTGACGTTTGATGGTTCACTTCATCATCACACGTCTCTTGTTGCGCCATCGACTTCAAGGGATCGGTGGGTGTCGTGCTTAACAATAACAGAAAAATGTGGCCTTAGCACCACATGGTTCAAAAAGTTAGGAGATTTTCTAGCACTACATTGATTATGAGCCGAGCGACTTTGAAAGCGTGCCGAAACATGAGGTGTATAATTTCACTATAGACGTGGATGGTCTATTGTCTTTCACTTGTACGTTCTTTTTGACGGTTTGTTTTGGATTTTCCGCCCAAAGTTCGTGAATCACTACCTACATCCCGAGTCAAGCTGCGGAAGGAGTCGCCCAACGTTCATGAAGCATTACGTAGTACAACCCGCGTTATGCTGCAGTGAGAACACAAACAATGATTTTCTTGGAAAGAGGTTTCTTGAGGGAGTGAAGGGGAGTATATGCTCGGTCAGGAGCCAGCTTATGTGTAGTGTGCATGATCTTAACTCTTAAGGATGTAAATGTGCAGCTTTTTGATGATGATGCTTTTGAGTGGACTACCATGCCATGGGAGTCATTTTTTTATGCTTCGACTAGCACAAAACGTAAGCAACAAAAATAGCTTTCTGCAAGTGTGATTCTCGAATGGAAATTCGTTTACAGTTCCCTATTATTTAAATTGTTCCATCTTTGGCAAGTCTGAAGCGTAACGGAAGAAGGTAAAATGTTGTTGACAATTAGGGAGTTGATGGCTAGAGGCCTGATCAGAATGGTATTTTTCAGATATTCATGTTTGGTGGAATTTGTTTTTTGTTTAGAGCAAAGCATCCTTGTTGAGATTATTTGAGCTATTGTATCCTAGTATTTTTTATTTTGTCCATTGCAAATGGAGTTGGAAGAGTCATTGTTGACAATTCTCCTGGCATTAGGGGTGTTCACGGTCCGGATTGGTCCGGTTTTCGCCCAAACCATGACCAAACCGGACCTAACGGTTAATTTTTTTTCTTGTCCATAACCGAACCAGTTTTATTTTTTAACCGACCACAATCCGGACCGCATTGAACGGTCCGGTTTGGCAGTTAACCGGTTAAATCCAAAATCCTTGTTTTGGGCCTTAAATTTTTATTTTTTTCATTTTGGGCTTAATTTTTATTCTTCAATTTTGGGCCCAAAGAGATTATTTGGGCCTAAAAATTAAGAAAAACAACAATAATGAAATAAAAAATTACACAATTCGTCCCATAAGCATAAAAATACACATTTCGTCCCATAAACATAAAAATACAAAAATAATGAAGATTAAATTATGCAAACTGAACCCAAGCAAGCATTCATTTTTCAGTCAGTTTATACACCTAAAATAATAAGTGCAAAGCATTCATAGTGAATGATGTATTTGTCGGCCATAGTGAATGACTATATGTGTATACATATATTTGTTATAGCTTTTTAATATTTACCGGTCCGGTCCGGTTAAACCGACTGTTTGCCACAGGTAATCCGTTAACCGGACCGGTTATTCCGGATTTTTAAAAAAAATTAACCATCGGATTTTTACGGCTTTTTTAACTAGCCATTTAACCGATCTGCGGTCCGGATTAACGATTTTTTTCGGTTAAAACCGAACCGTGAACACCCCCACCTGGCATAGTGCTAATAATGGACTAGATCAAAATGGCTCAATTAAATTCTAGTGCTTCTTCTATTAGTGAAGTTTCTAGAAAAAAAAAATATATCAAACGGCGCAATGCACCTTGGGTCGCTACGGAAACAACCTCCTTGTATAATTACAAGGGTAAGGTCTGCGTACAACTGACCCCCCAGACCCCAACCTATTGGGAATATACTGGGTATNAAAGTTTTGCCCTACCCTTTTGTTTTGCATTTGAATCATATTTTTCCAATTTTGGCAATTAAAAACAATAATTTTTTTTTGTTACAACTGGAATCATGTTGGTCATTTTTGGTGTCGGAAAGATGACAAAGGCAGGCTACAAAAATGGACGTGGTTTCGAATAAAACATTTTAAAAGAAAAAGTAACATTACCAGGAGAAAAAATCAGTAAGAAAAGAAATTCACGAGCAACTGTCAAATGTGCCAAAAAAAGGAAAATATATGAAGCTAATTAATGCCTTGAAGTAGATTCATAAAAATGAAGAAGAGCCGACGAAATGGATGTTGATGGGCATGTTGAATATAGGACGAAGATGGTGTGACCTACTCTACTTCTGATCGGTCCATAAATTCTCCAAACCGGCAAACATTTAGAATCGGTGTTAGAAATTGTATCCAAGTCAGCAAAATTTTAGGTACTGAAAAATACAATTTATCACAAAAACATGACCATAAAATTCGTCATGTAAACCTTATTTTTCGTCACAAAAGTAAATTGATGGCGAAATTTTATCGTCACAGAGGTATATAGGTGACAAATTTCGAACTTGTCACCATATGTTTCACTTTCAATGACGATTATCTGTATCGTCATGTTATTTGGTCATCTTTCATGACGATAATTTCGTCACGTTTATTATGAGAATTTTTTCATGTAAACGATTATTTTGTTAAATGACGAAACTTAACTGTGTCATCTAAATATTATTTTTTAGTGACAAATTTTATTATTTTATCGAATTTATAAAATTTCAGTGACGAATATCTTTGTGGAGTTTTCGTTATAAAAATCGTCATATTTCATATAATTCGTCGTGAAAGCTTTGAATGTAGCCTTCCTGTTTTATGAGAAAGCTGCCTCCTGCATATTCATAAATAGACATGGTATTTCTTTCAGAATTTTATCACGAAATCTGAGGCAGAGATGTGAACTTGTGTTCAGGTTTTTCAGCTATGGCAGCAAATTGTGTTTTTAATCTTTGAAAACAATTTTCTTTGCTTCATTCCATTAATTAATTTGATGATCACAATATTAACTAGTGTTCTGGGTTTCTTAGAGCTTAATCTTCTATGCACTTGTAATCAACTCAGGACTTGGATTTCAAGGAGTTGAATGGGGTTTCGTCTGTTGTGGATGTTNTTTCTTTTTCCCCCTTTCATTAACGGTGATGATATATTAATTTTTCTATCAAGATTACATAGTTTCTTCACAATGTATTTTGTCCGAAGTACCTCTTGTCTTGTAATTTACTGTGAGTAACCTCTAAATGTAGATGAGTCTCGATGTTGAAGTGCATCCCATCCATAAAGCAGAAACTATCTTGGAAATTTTAGTCAATACCATAATTGGTTGTCACATAACACACTACACTACTCTTTTGACTTGCATGAAAAAAGCATAATCTATACTTGCACCACAAGTACAAACACATATCTATAATCCATAACTCTTTTAAAAGGAAGAATAGTTTCTTGAAACTTTTGAATTGCCAATAATAACCGATAAAATTTAAGGTTGCCAATGTAGTTTTCTTATCAATGTTAGGAAGTTACAACTAACAATACTTGTTAAGTTTTTAAACATCCACTTCTTAATTTACTTTTGGTCTTTAACTTTTATTTTTCATACATAATTATATCTGTAAGTTTTTACACATACAAAATGATTATCTATGCAAATTTATAGATTTTAAATAAATATTTTATTCTTAGCTGTATTATTCAGAATTAATCTGCATATGACGTTAGGTTTCGATTTAGTTATTTTAAAGGTAGTTTTTTAAATATGAGCGAAAACATTATTTTAATATTTTTTAAATAACATTTATTTTATTTAATAAGTGCAAAATATTTAATGCACCAATGAAAGTATCATATCTAATTTCCAAATATCATATTGTTTACTATAAAGACTTTTGGTTATAATATTAAGAAAATTAAACAGTAAAAATTTAGCAAAGAATAATTGAATCAAAAATAATTCTTCAACATACAAAATGTCATTTCTGTGCAAAAATAGATATTCCTTAGCGAAAAATATATACTCTTAATAGAAATATTATGTTTAAATTATTCACCAAAACAATATGCATAATATGATTTAAGTTTACCTATGTATAGTATAAATGTTCTTTTATGATAATATGTGTTACATAAATTAATCTACTATTTACTTTAATTAAAATATATATAAAAATAAAAAGGAAAATAACTAAAATCAATTTTAAAACTGAATTTCAATATACATGTACTTATTGCAAAATATATAGTTACAATTAAAATCTATTAAATAAAAATAAATAATATTTACTTTAAATTTATTGCCATTAATCAATCTTATTTATAATATCATTCAAAAATTAAATGTTTCAAATCTATCATCACTATTTTTCAATTATCATATTGTTTACTATAGAGACTTTTGGTTATAATATTAAAAAAAATTAAACAGGAAAAATTTAGAGAACATGCATAAGTTTACGAATGATTTTAAATCAAAAATAATTTTTCAACATACAAAATGTTATTTCTGAGGAAAAAAGTTATTCCTTAGTGAAAAATATATAATCATAACAGAAATATTTTTTTTTTTTAATTTTTGACTAAAACAATATGCACAATATGATTTAAGCTTACCTATTAATATGTATAGTATAAAAGTTCTTTTATGATAATATATGTCACATAAATTAATTGACCATTTACTTTAGTTGTAATATAGATAAAAATTGACTAATTATAAAAATAAAATAACTAAGGCCATTATTTCAATTCACTTCTCAAGAGTAGGGACAATAAACTCTATAAAATATTGGCAAAGATATAAAAATAATAATAAGATAAAAGTAAAAATGAAAGAATCACCATTTTATAATTCATTTAAACTGAATTTATTTATTTTTTTCACATTTAGGATAATCTTTAAAATCCACGTACGAAAATGATAATGCATGACAATGTTTTATTTTTTTCTTCGAAAGGATAGATTCATTAACTAAAAAATGCATAAATATAACCGACTTACTACCCGGAATATGAGGACTACCCAAGACAGCCTATACACCACAACACACACTACAAGACGAAAATAGAAAAATAAAAACTCCCCACATGAGAATACACAAACTCCCTACAAGAGAATAACACGCTCCTCCAAAAGAGTAGAAAACTAAACAACAACAACAATAACATAGTCTTTAGTCCCAAGCAAGTCGGGGTAGGCTAGAGATGAAACCCAAGAGAAACACAAAAAAGACTCGAACCAAAAGGAATAGATCGAAAAAAAAGAGAGAGAGAGAGAGAGAGAGAGAGAGA
>BKCP01006427.1:332858-354691 GCA_008636005.1 Striga asiatica
CTGCACTTGGTACTAAGGTAAAACCACCTCCATATAAGAGAATGCCAGGAAGACCTAAGATTGTAAGGAGAAAAGCACCTGAGGAAGAAGCCAAGAGTGCTACAACATTGAAAAGATTTGGCTTGCAAATGAGATGCCAGAAGTGCTTGCAGGTTGGTCACAACAAAAGAACCTGTAAAAATGAAGCTGCTCCTAAGCCACCAAGGGTGAGTATTAATTGTTGCATTTATACTTGATTTTCTCCTTTTTATTTGTATCTTAATCTTAAAGCATTTGTATGCTTGTTTGAATTGTAGAAAAAGATTGGAAGGCCGAGATTACAGGACAGAATGTGTCCTCCTGTAAATGAGGTTCCTGATGCAATTCAGAATGACAGAACATGCCATTTAGAAAAAGAAAAATCTACCCCTATGGAAGGCAGAAAGAGGAAAATGCCAGTTAGACAGAGAACTACACAATCTGGCCAGGGGCAAATGTACAAGGATAGAGCAATGGTATTATGAGGATTGTCTGAATTCCACTTTCATTAGTAATAAGCTTAAATAAGTGTTGTTCATTGATTTGTTGTGTATCTAATGCAGGCAAGAAAGGGTTATGGTGTTTACCAATCTGAAGAAACTGGTGCAATTTACATAACAGTGAGTAGTTTTCTTTATACAAATTAATGGTGCATTATAAGGTCTAATTAACACTAATTTTTTAATATGTTAGATGTCAAGTGACAAAAGAGTTCATTGTTTGTCTTCAACTGGAGGGACTAGCCAAGTGACAAGAGAACCTGGAGGAGACATTGCAGGAACACAAGAAAGTGTCGCCAAGTAGTTTTTTTCTTTTTTTTTTTTTTTTTTTGGCATTTTGATGTTGGAAGTGCAATGTATCTGGATAAGTCATGAAGACCATGGATATTGTATTGCACCATTTGTTTAGGTGCTATCTTTTGTGGAATTCAGTATGTAGGAAATTAAATTTGAAGTGTCAAACATGAATTTGCTCTTTTGTCAATTCAGTTGTAAGGAATTAATGTGTTTATGTCATTTCAGTTGCTCTTTTGTAAAGAATCTTGTGTGTTTGAATGACATGGTTTGAAGACCTTTATTAATGTTGTTGTTTATGTTTATGCCAAGAAATCTTATCAGTTGCTATTGTGTGTTTAAATTGCATGGTGCAGGGCTTTTATTAATGGTATTGGTTATGTTTAAAGAAGCATATCATGTGCTTACAGGACAGACACAAATTTCACACAACATTTAAGTTGTCCATGTCTTTACAAACACAAATCACACAACATTGATAATTTATCCAACCAATACAAAAGGTACAATATTTCAAAGTCCCCTAAAACACAAAAATCTACTTCAACATTAATTGACCTTACAAACACAAATCAGACAACATTGATAATTTTTCCAAACAACACAAAAGGTACAATGTTTCAAAGTCCCCTACAACACAAAAGTCTACTTCAACATTAATTGACCTTTACCAGAGTCTCTAACAATGAACATAGATACAAATAACACAAACAGAAATAACATAAAGACATTTCTCTCAAATTTCAGTCTCCTTGAATGGTTATGCACATTCTGCTCCAACTCTTCAATTTTCTTCTTCAATTGATGCAACTCATTTTCTTTCATCTCCAACTCTTGAATTTTGTTCTTCAGCTGATGCAACTCATTTTCTTTGATCTCTAGCCTTTCAGACATAAGACTTTCAGAGATACTTTTACATTTCAATTGCTCTTCTAGCAAGTTCTTTTGAGCCTTCATTCTCAAGAAGCAAGCCTTCTGAAATGGTGGCAACTCAGCATCATGCCACTCAAAAAATTTGCAATCATTGGTCTGCATTATTAGGGAATCTCAATATGTGATTTAATGTACAAATAGGGAAATTAGTATGGAAATTGGCATTGAATATGATAGTCTGCGCAGGATAAAATTCCATCATCCCAAGTATGCAGAATAGAATTCAAGTATGCATAGAATACACTGAGCTAATCCAGTATTATTCATAATCCGAGCACATATTCACAAAGCCAAAAAATAGAATTCAAGTATGCCCAATTCTTCAGTCAACCATTGCATAAAAAATATCAATATACAGGCAATGTATCACTTCTTCACTCAACCATTGTACCACAAACACAGAAAAACAACACATTATCATAATCCGAGCACATATTCACAAAGCCAAAAAATAGAATGAACAATGACAGAACAGATTTTCTTTTTTTTAAAAAAAAAAATCTTACAGTTCTCTCAACACAGCGATAATACCTCCGAGCTGGATTTTTATCCGTGTTCGAGGTCAGTAGCTCCGCTTGACCATGTTTACAAGTAGGAGGATGAAGAATTGTGGTTCGACTGCTAGATCCGCTCGACATTTTCAGGACAAATTGGGGGTTTCGAAAAACACAATTAGGGTTCGTATATGAAGAAGAATTGGGAATTTTGGGGTGCAATTCCAAAGCCGTGGAGAATGTTTACTGAAATTGAAGAGCATCTGATTCACAAGAACTTTGCCATTATTGCCATATTCACAGAAATTGAAGAAGAAAATTATGGTTCTGTTTGTGAACGATAGAGAATGAGAGGGTGACATATATTAAGATTTCTGCACTCGACGTGGAATTTAGATTCTCGTTTTTTAATTTTTTGGTGCAACCGACGTGTCAAATAAACGACGTGGATTTTATTTTTGCATTTTTCTCGCTTTTTTTAAATTCCAGATGTGTATTCCGGCAGGCCACGTCATTTAATTGGTGCCGGAGATGAAAGTCGTGCTTCGACTTGCAAAGAGATGAAAGGTCATGTACTTAAGTGCTAATATGAGAAGGTCGTGATTAAAATGCAAAAACATAAAAGGTGGTGCTTTTATATGCAATTTTGCCTAAAATTTATATTATATGTATATTTTTAATTTATTTAAAGAAAGTATCCTTTCATTGTTATATTAAATAATAATATTATTTATTTATTATTTTAAATTATACATTTAATTTTATTCAATTTAATTTTTATATTATATTTTCTTATACTTACTTTATATTTTTTGATTATTTTGAATTTTCTTTTTTGTTTGATAAATTTTTGCTCTGTTCTTATTGTTTTAATTAAATAAACTAGTGTGCATCCTGTGCGATGCACGGACGTACGGGCTTATTATTTAAAACTTTTTTAAAATTTTATTTTAAACATAATTATTTATATTTAACTCTCATTATTGCAACAAAATAAATTCAAATATAAAAAATTATATATTATTTATTTGAATATAATGAGTGTACCCAACAAAACCAATAACATCCAACACATGATATATGATAAAAATAATTACATGAATCGTCATGCTTCTTAAAATAAATATATATATTTATAAATTTAATAAATATGAGATATTTAACGCATTAATATTTGTAATTTGAGTATGAGATGAAAAATGATGTGTTACAAAACAATAGGTACCAAGAATCCACATAATATGAGATTTGTAGATAGATAATCATGGATAAAAAAATATTTAACAATTAATGTTATATGAAGAAAATATAATATATGCTTATGATATTCAAATTTCAAAATTCAAATTATTTTTGAAATTTTCATATGTAGTAAATAAATACTAGTATTCTTTTAAAATACATGATGTTATATATTATAGTATTTAGTACTGTGGGGAGGTTTTTTATTTATATATTATTTCTGGTAAATAAATTGAAATATGAGGTATTTGCACATATACTTGAAACAAACGTATTTTATATTAAATCAAGTGGAACGTCCGAATTTCATGACTTATTTTAGTTTATCTCTTAGATTCTTTTTTTTTTTAAAAAAAAATGATGATTTGATGTGGGATTGGATCTATGATTATTATCAAATTTATAATAACCTAAGAGCATCTCCAATGGAAAATGGTCAATTTTGTGTTGTATGGCATGGAGAATGAAAACAAAAAAAATTATGTCTCCAATGGTTGATGTTAATTGTGGTATCATTTGTGATGTGTAAAATTTTAATTGATTGAAGAAGATAAATAAATTAAATAAATATGCTAATATACAATGGAAGTTGTCTAAAAAGGTTTCTACATCTAGAAAGTTTTCTAGAATTTTTTCAAGCCACATAAGATTATTTGTGCCATGTGGCAACAAAATAGAGAAATAGAATGACTATTGAAGATGCTCTAATCGGTATCCTTTTTCTATTTTTTGTCTGACACATTTTAGCAACAATATGTAAAACAAAAAAAATACGTTTTAAGAAATATTTTCATAAATTTATAAAATCCTAACAATCACTATATCTTTTTTTTGTCAAAACGATAGAAATTTTATATCAAAAGACACATAAATACATCTAAAACAGCTCAAAAGCCGAAAAGACAGCTCAAAAGCTGAATCTAGTGGGAGGACAGATCCAAAGGATCGCCTAGAACGCACCCACTAACAAAATAACACAATGAAACTCCACAACTGGAGAAAGAGCTCCCCTACGGGAGAAAGAACTCCCCAACGGGAGAAAAAGCTCCCCTACGGGAGAAACACACTCCCCTACGGGAGAAACTACCACAAGCTAAACAACAAAACAACACAACACGACAATCTCATTCCCGCAACACTAATGAAATTGTTTGACCGCCACCCTGAATGGCAATCAATAAGCGATCGAGCCCACCCAGGTTAATCATTCAACTCCATCAGTGCCAAAAGACGGACCTAGGTAAATACAACACAATAACAAAGACACAGACCAACAAACTACAACAAAAAATAAATAAAATGAGAGCCCTTCCCAAGCAGAAAACCACATCAAGGCCAACAATGGCAAAGTCTCGGTCCAGGATCCCAACCCAGAAACTGCAAGAAAACGCCTAACGGAGTCGAAAACCAACGGACCTAACCCTCGTCCAGACGAACAACTCCACTGTCACCCAGAGACGAAGACACCTGGCCAACCAACCCAACCCTGTCCAGCCCTTCCCAGCCCAGCCCAACCTTGCCCAGCACAGCCCAGCCCTGCCCGAACCGGCCCATCCCAGCACGGCCAAGCCCAACCCTTCCAACGAGCACAGAAGCCCAGTCAATCGATCTCCGGCGAACACGATTCCAAAACTCCACACCCACCCTTCCGACGACTGCGAGGCCAAGGTTCAGCACCCACCGTTAATCGCTGACCACTATGGCTCTAATACTCTGTACCAGGGCCAGGAGAATCCAATTTGGCCAGAATCCAATCTCCACCCCAAACCCTAAATTGGAAAATTGGGGTCGCACCTCGCTCCAAGAGAGCGCCGAAGGCCGCCGCAACGGAGATACCGGAGGAGAACGAAAACCCGCCACACGCTTCCGGCTCCAGAGGCTGAACACCGGAAAACGTCGCGAGCTTCTCCCCGGCGAAAAAGCCCCCTCTAGCGGCGCAACTCTGGGTGGCGAGCCGCGGGGCCCAGAAGAGCCACCGCCGAGCACTCGACGTGCCCTGTCGGGAAGGCAACGAAGGATTTACAGATGAGGGATGCGGGGAAGAAGACGACGGGAAAGATGGATAGGAGCGAGAGAGAGATTTTTTTTAAGAGCTTTAATAACAATCACTATATCTAAAATACATATAATTGAAAATAAACAAAATTGAAATATTTGTCTACCAAATATCAAGTTTTGAATTTTAATAATTTCCATCATATTTTCAAAAAATAGCGTAGAGGCTTTTAATTTGGTAGGAAATAGTATATGAAATAAATAAATATAAATATTTGATTTTATATATTTTGATGGTTTAAAACATAATTTAATAATAGTTTAAATGGATACAATTTACAGAAACTTTTACTTGATTGGCCATAAATTGAGGGAAGAAATTTGTACTTTATTATTAAAGTATCAATCATATTGAAGTGAACAACCACTTAGGATATAGATTGGAAAAGGAAATAAATTATAAAAATATAGTAAAAAGTAAATTATCATACGGAGTAATATAGAAAAGGCAAAATAATTAAGAAATATTTGAGTTAATCAACTTTCAAGGAAATCTTTGACTATGCAGATTGATTAACTCAACTAAATAAAGAGAAAAAAAGTATAAAAAAAAAATAGAGTTGGAATGGAAAAAAGTTACGGAAATTTGGGAAGTTAAAAAACAAAATAGATAGAAAAATTCTTTAGATATGTTTTGATAAGGAATTGTTAGATAATTATGGACACAATAGATTTATTAAAATATTTGTTCCATCTTAAAATATTGAAATACATAATCGGTTAAAAAAAGAGAAGTGAAATCTATTACTATAATAAAAACCGAATTTGATAAATAAAAAGGAAGTGAATTTTTTTGTTAACATTTGACTTTATCCGATATATACCAAATATCATCCAAAATGATGAAAACGTTAGCCAAAAATTTCAAATAAAATTTGAGGGGGAAAATAAAAATTCGAGCGGGAAAATTGACAATTAATTTTTGATTTTTTTCATGATTTTTTCTTCACTGTATTATATAGTAATAGATGTGTGTTAAACATATACTCTCTAATGATTGTGGTAGAGTAGTTTGAAGTCTTGCCTGTTGAGGTTTTTGTCCGAGTTTGAACCTAAGTGACAAATGTATTAATATTTGCCCAATAATGGGTAGAAAAGCAAGGAGCAATATAGTAAACTCCATTTTTAAAATAAAAATATAAAAAAAAAATGAATAATTGTCGCAATACGGGCATGTGCACTGCACGCACCGTCAAGTTTACCATCAAATTGAACGGAGATAGGGAATCGTGCTATCATTAGTTCTATGCAAGATATCGTTAGTTCTGTACAAGAGAATTTGACACATTTTTTAAATATTCGGGAAAACAAAATTTCGTATAATACCACAAATTTAGTATAATACAGTGGGTGCAGTATATTTTATTCATTATTAATTTCACGTGCAAGAAACTCAAAAAATATAGTGTTATCAGTTATGGTTATGATATGGTCGACATATTAACTTCAATTTTTTATTCGCTGGAATTTTTTATGTGAAAATTAGTAACACGATTTGACAAGCCATGCATTTTTTTTTTTTCCAATGAAAGTCTCATGGACAATTTCTTCCCATTGTTTCCTATTTTATTTTTCCTTATTTAACCGGAAACATATTTCCTTAATGAACATATATTTTTTTTTTCCTTTATTTAACGTTACACATATTTTCCAATCGCAGCAAACCTTTTCTTTTCAGGTGTGGTTTCCTTTTCCTTTCAGGTTTATGCCTCTCGACTAACCATGTGAAATAAAAAAATCACATATATATTTTATTCCTGACACCACATTCAATAATATGGATGAAGAATTTGAGTTACCGGAGCACATAATCCACCGCATACAATCCTTCCTCACCGGAAAAGAAGCTGCTCGAACGACCCTTCTCTCCAAGTCGTGGCACCACGCAGCCATCACCCGCCCAAACCTCGACTTTGACTATTGGGATTTCAGACCATGGCGTGACGTCAATTATAGCAACACCTGTGATGAATTCTCGATGTTCGTGAACAATTCCATTCGCAGGTACGAGGAAAGGAAACTAAAGGTCCAGAGTTTCAGGCTCCATACTCCGACTATTTTTCGACGGGACGATGTTTTTCTTTTATTCTTTAAACAAGTGATCCCAAAAGCACTGAGTATGGGCGCAACTCTTGTCGATATTGATGGAGTTTTTGTTGTGCCTAATGTGGTATTTGAAGCAAAAAATCTTGTCGGATTATCCCTAAAGTCTTGCAAAATCGACCTGAAACCGGATCAACTGGTAACATGTCCACGACTTGAATCCCTTAGTTTAAGCCATGTCAAGACCAATTCCGGTTCGATTTTTAACATAGTCTCCGGCTGCCCCTCTATCAAGAAATTGTCTCTTACGTGGCTTAGGAATTTGAATGGGGCTCATCTCGATTGTCTCGATCTCATCTATTCTCATACACTCACCCATCTTGTGCTTTGCGATGTGAAGATCTGTACCTTACTTAACGGTGACCTGTCCTCTAAATTGTCTTCCCTCAAAGATTTGACCCTACAGGATATCATGTTGGAAGACCCGAACGATATACGAATTTCAAGCCTTTCGCTAGAGCGTTTGAACTTTGATTGCATCTACAGTTATTCGGAGAAAAAAATCGAGTTTGATGTTCCGAATCTCCGCAAGTTTATGTTCGAAGGTGCGCTCGATCTTCACCCGTCTTTTGCATCGAATTCAAGGGATTGGGCATCTCGCCTAACTATAAAGAATAAGAGTGATCTCACAACTGCATGGTTCAGAAAGCTTCAAAATTTTCTAATTGGGTTGAGACAGTCGGAAATTCATCTCTGTCTCAAGATCCGCTCCAAAACTGATTCGGATTACGAGGTGTTTGACTTTCAAGGCGTGTGGAAACCTGAGCTGGACAGTTTAACGATCCATATGGATGGTCTATCGTCCTTAACTTGTTACATTCTTTTTGATGGTTTGTTTCGGATTTGTCGCCCTAAGATCATAGTTCACTACATACTTCCCGAGTCCAGCTGTGGTGGGAACACAAACAATGATTTTCTAGCAAAGAGACTAATTGAGGGAATGAACGGGGAATGCTCGATCGGGAGCCTTTTTGTGGCTATTGTGCACGATATCAAGGAAGTAAATGTTGAGCTCTTCGATGATGATGTTGCTGAGTGGACATGTCTGCCATGGGAGTCGGTTTTAGACGCTTTGACGAGCACAAAGCGTAAGCGAAAAATTCGGTTTCAATTGGAATGGAAATCATAACTTAGTACATTTTATTACAGTAGTTAAATAAATAGTCGGCGTATTTTTTAGATTATTATTATATATATTATGAATTTCAGTTCTTATGATCTTCATCTGTTTTTCTTCATGCGCTGTTAATTTCAGTCTCGTGTCTGGTAATCTAGTTAGCAATATGTTTCACAAGTACTATAATTGAAATGCCTTTGTTTGACGTTTAACAGAAGTTAAATTATGATTTACTGAGAGAAGTGAAAGCCTGAAGAATGAATTTTTTCATGGTGTGTCTTGCTTTATGATGTTTTTATGGTGAAGCGTTATACGCTAAAACAACTAATTATATAGAAATTCAAGCTATTCTGACATCCATACAACTAGTGTCAAATCTTTCGAATGAAAAATTCATCACCAATTATAATTAATAGACAAAATCGCGATTTTTGTTTTAGCTCTATACATGTGAAAGTCCTCTAAGCCGATTTGAATTTCTTCCAATATGTACGCAAAGAAAAAAAGGTTGCAGCATGATAATTTCATTTGGCGATGGTATTGGGAAATAAGAACATTTCTTATCGTTATTAGAAAATAACTAGTGAGTATTCCAAATAAGAACATTTCTTATCTTTTTTTTTTTAAAATAATTAGTGAGTATCCCGTGCGTTATTTTAACATGATATTAGTTTGCTAACTGTTTATATTAATAAATAATATTTTAACATCTATATTTACTTTCTGATATAGGAAAACTATTAATTTACTTACTTTTGTTCATTATAATACTCAACTATTTTTTTATAAAATTTATTTTTGTATCATGTCATTATTGTTATTATTATTATTATTATGAAAACTATTAATTTACTTACTTGTGTTCAATTATGAATTGCGTCTAAAATCGAAAACAAAAATTATCTATAATTTTTACCATAATTAATTATATATGTTACCAATAGCAATAAATTAATTGTCATATACATTAAATAACTAATTTGCATATCCCATAAATAAATAATAAGCATATTAAATAAATAAGGACAATATTTACCAACAGAATAAATCCGTTACTAACACAAGTTTGAATATGCTTGTTGCAATTCCGTTGGTATTTACCAACAAAATAAATTCGTTGCTAACACAAGTTTGAAAATTCTTGTTGCAATTATGTTGGTAAATACCAAAATGAATTATTTCGTTGTTATTTATCACAGAAAATTTTCATTGCTAACACAAGTTTGAAAATGATTGTTGCAATTCTATAGGTAAATACTAAATAAGAACAAAAATATTCGGTTGTTAACACAAGTTTGAAAATGTTTGTTACAATTCCTTAAATTTTTGGCCTTCTTCCTTGAAATTCTCGGGCATAGCACCCCCAAGGAGCCACAGCCACCCCTAGGCTCCAAGAGGCCCAAACCAATTGAACTTGCCTTATTTTGTGGCCAAGACCCCAAGCAACCTATAACTCTTTTCCCCCGCTTCAAGTCATTCTATTTAATTCCCTCCACCATCAGCCGGCCCTATTTGATCCTACCGATCATAGTTCAGAGAAACTCGCCGTGCCTGCAACAACAACCCCTTCGACTATGAATTCGCCGTCCCTCCGAAACGACGAAAGATGGGTTCTCTGAATTCGCGAAGAAGAACATCCAAAGGTACGTAAAATCGAACCGATACTTTCAGGATCTCCCTGAAGCGCGAGCCGCGGAATGACTAGGAAGCATTTAGTCTTTCGTAGGAATTGGTTCTGACAGAACTGAGATTGGGTGCCAAACATCTCGGTTTGAACGGAAACCCTTTTTGCCTTGTATATTGTCGAAAGCACTGAAATCAATAGAATAAATATATTCTACCCCTAAAATCTGAGCCGACCGTGATAATTAGCCGTCATGGGTGGAGAATTTGAGTTGCCGGAGCACACAATCCATCACATTCAATCCTTCCTCACCGGAAAGGAAGCCGTTCGGACATCAGTTCTCTCCAAATCGTGGCACCACGCTTGGACCACTCGCCCAAACCTGGACTTTGACGAACAAGATTTCAGGCGTAAGGACAATTATTCCAACCCCTGCAACTTTGACGAATTCTTAAAATTCGTGAACAAGACTATTAAGAGATACGAAGAAAGGAAACTAAAGTTGGATGGTTTTAGGCTCCATGTATACTCCTCGTCGGTTGTTCATAAAAAATTGATCTCTCAAGCCCTTAGTATGGGAGCGACTCATCTCGATATTGGTGGATGTTTTGTTGTGCCGAAGGCGGTGTTTAAAGCTGATAATCTTGTCCGCTTATCCGTGGACGATTGCAAAATAAAAATAAACCGGGTTCGAGTCATAAAATATCCTCTGCTTGAATCCCTTAGTTTAAGCAACATCGAAATCAGTTCGGATGTGATTTCTGGGATAATATCCGGCTGCCCCTCCATCAAGACATTGTCGCTCTCAAGTCTATTGTCATCACCAGGTAGATTGTATCATCACAAGTCAGTCCTTGATGGTAGAATCTATTGTCATACGCTCACGACTCTCGTGCTGTGCAATGTGTGTTTCTGTGGTGACGACCTGTCCTCTAAATTTCCTTCCCTCAAGGATTTGACCCTAGAGTATCCTCCTATGTCAGATTCGCTAGAGACACGAGTTTCCAGCCATTCGCTTGAGCGTTTGAAATTAGTTTCCTTACCAAGTTATTCGATTGATTATACATTCAAGTTGGACATACCAAGTCTCCGCAGGTTTACGTTTGATGGTTCATTCTTTCATCACATTACTGTTGCATCGGCTTCAAGGAATCTGGTGTCGTGCTTAACAATAACAGAAGGAGGTCACTTGAGCACCACATTGTTCAAAAGGTTGGGTAATTTTCTAACGGGGTTGGGGCAGTCGGAAGTTCATCTCTGTCTCCGTCTCTACTCAGAAACCATATTGGATTATGAGCCGGGCGAGTTTGAAGGTTTTCCGAAACATGAGGTGGCTAATTTCACGATAGACGTGTATGGTCTGTCGTTTATAACTTGTTACGTTCTTTTTGACGGTTTGTTTCGGATTATCCGTCCAAAGTTCGTGAAGCACTACCTACATCCCGAGTCAAGCTGCAGTAGGAGTCGCCGAAAGTTGGTGAAACACTACCAACTACATCCTGAGTTAAGCTATAGTGAGAACACGAACAATGGTTTTCTTGGAAAAATGCTTCTTGAGGGAGTGAAGGGGAGTATATGCTCGGTCGGGAGCCATCTTATGCGTAGTGTGCATGATCTTAAGGAAGTAAATGTGCAGCTTTTTGATGATGGTGCTTCTGAGTGGACTACCATGCCATGGGAGTCATTTTTTGATGCATCCACAAGCACAACACGTAAGCGAGAAATTCGTTTTCAATTGGAATGGAAACCATAGCTTAGTACGTCACAATATATACAAAAATAGCTTTCTGCAAAAATAGCTATCTACAAGTGTGATTCTCGAATGAAATTTGTTTATGGTTCCTTATTATTTGAATTGTTCGATCTTTGGCAAGTCTGGAGGGCCACTGGAAGAAAGTTCGATTTCGATTGTAATGAAGGTGGCGTAGCTCAATGCATTTAAATATTTTATTGATGATTTTCCCTTGTTGTCCTTTTGTTCATTAATGTCTTTCATGTTTCCTTCTTTCTAGTGGCATTCACTTTCTACTGATGTGAAACTTTGATATGGAATCATCAATTGTTTGAGCAGGCGAAAAGAGTGATGATACATATGATGATTGTTTATAATACCCAGATGAATGTCAAACTACTAAATGATTTTTGGTATATAATTAAGGTAAGATAGCCTTGAAAAAAAATTCTGCCTTTTTGTTTTGTATTTCAATCAAAATTTTCAAATTTGTGCAATCGTAAGACATTAATTTCTGTATATTTACAAATCGAATCATGCTGGTCATTTTTTGTGTCGGAAATATGACATTGCAGGCGACAAAAATCTGCGGGGCTTTGAATAAGAATTTTCACAAGAAAAAGTAACATCACCAGCTGAAAATACCAAGAAGAAAGAAATTCATGAGCAAATGTTAAATATGCCGAAAAATACGAAAAAATAAAAATAAAAATATATGAAGCCAATTTATGCCTTGTAGTCGATTCATAAAAATGAAGAAGAGACGTCGAAATGGATGTTGATGGGCATGTTGGATATAGGACGAAGAAGGTGTTGTGACCTTCCCAACTACTGATCGGTCAATAAATTCTCCAAACCAGCAAACATTTAGAAAACTAATTAGTTAGATAATTTTTTGGTATGCCACATACGAAGTCCCATATCAATTAATGGTATTCGGAAATTGTTCCAAGTCAGCAAAATTTTAGGTACCGAAAAATTGAAATGTTCCCAAAAATTTTGAATTTAAAATACGCAACAAAAATAGACAATCGAGAATGATTAAAATTTACTTGTAGCAAAAAGCCAAAATATTGCACTTAAAAAATATACTAATATATTGGTGCAAACAATATTATCAAAACAAAAAGGTGGTGGAAGCCAAAAATATTGAGTGTATAACCTGTGGTTTTAAGGTAAGACGGCGGACCGCGGACAGATACAAGGTGTTGGAAGCCTTAAAAAACCAAAAAGAAAAACTCACAATACAAATTTCGTTATTGGGTTTGGAAGTGATGATGGCCAGGCGTAGCAAGTTTTTCTTCTCAGAGCACATAATCCAACGAATACAATATTTTCTCAATGGGAAAGAAGCTGCCCAAACAACTGTCCTGTCTAAATCTTGCCGCCAAGCATGGGTCACTCGCCCAACTTGGACTTTGATATTTACCACTTTTCCATTGTTGTTCAATTAATTATAATTCATATTAGTCAGGACATCCCATAAATAAATCTTATGCATATCAGATAAATAATATGCAAATCTCATAAATAAATATAATGCATATTAAATAATTAGTAGCAATAAATATAAAAATAAATAATTCAGCTATTGTGGGCATTAATAACAATCCAAGAAAAATATGAAAACTGACAATACAATCCATATTGGAACTGACTTTTCTACTGGTTGAGGACTTCTCACCTGTCACATGTCACATGTGCGTAAATTCTCCGGCTACACGTTCTTATGCTAGAGATTTCATTACGTGAGATTAATTTAATTATTTGAATTTTAAACTTAAATATATCAGCCAAATGCGGGATTTTTTATTTTCTTTTTGAAAAACATTTCCAAAGAAAATTAAGAAGACTCCACATAACATCAGATATGCAAAGGACTTTGAATAAAAATATGAAATATTTCAAACTTAAGAGTTTAATATTTATTTAGTTATTATTATTAACTTACCTATAGATATAATTTTTTTAAAGCATCAGATGTAATCATAAAGGTTTTAGTTAAAAATCTATTTTATTGTCTAATTTATGGAGCACAAAATAAAAATGTGAAGGATTGACATATTATTTTTATTTTAATTATTTATACATGGATTAAAAAAATATAAGGAATGTTTGAAAACTTAACTACCTAACGAAAAATTTGATTTCAAAACAATGTAGATATTATATTCATATAATTTATTTGTTACGTTTGTGGTTTGTAATTATCCTATAATTTCAAATTCTTTCTAATTTACCATAGTTGTCGGGTATTCCGAGAAATTTTGAGATTATATAAATTAAGGAGAACTTTGCATTTTTCTTTTTTAGTTTAGTGAAGTGATTCCAAATTTTTAGAAAGATTGATAAATATATTAATTTGTATATAATAAACGTTAAAATAGAAAAAGAAAAAAATGTTTCCAACATCTTAAGAAATTGAAATTTAAAAGTAAAAAAAAAAAAGGAAAAAAGACGTAATATTGGAAAAGGAAAAAAAAGAATACAGGACAGAAAAAAAATGTCATGCTTTATAAATAGAATTTAGTATAGATATTCGGCAATTTATTTGACCTACCATTGTTAATAGTTTTAGATTCCTTATTAAGGATATTAAAATCAAATCAAAACAATACCCACAAAAAAAGGAAACAAAATTTAAATATGTACTTTAAGATAATATGGAATGCATATCTATTATAAAAGATAATTTATGTCACTCTAAAAAATTCAGAATGGACGAGAATTGTTCAAAAATTTTAAAAACATTTCTATAAGTAGTAAAAACCAAAAATTCGAGCGGAAATTGTCAAGATATTTTTATATATTTTCTTATCCCCTCTATATATCCCCTCTATATATAATTTCATAATGCGCTGGGCCTACATGGCAAATTCTCATGCTTCGGAATCCTATTTGGCAAAAAATCATGCTTTGGAGTTAGGTTTGGATATAAAATAATATTTGTATTAATTGTATTTTAATATCGTTTCCTATTATAACCATTGAATTGCAAATATATTTTAAAAGTTGATAACTTTTGTATTTCTTATCGTTTTACATATATAATATATCAAATTAACTATCTTTTGATGAGCTTCGATTTGACATCCATATTGTATATATAAAATAAATAAATTATATTTATCTTTATAATAATAACATATATTTTTGTACTTATGTAATAACAAATAATATCGATATTTTTATATGATATAAGTAAAAAGATTCAACATGGGTTGATATTTTCATTTAATGTACGAGTGTTTAATTATTATGATTAAAAAAATATAATTTGACAATTTAATTAAATCTAAAGTAATATTTTATATAAAATTAAATTATTTTAGTTTTTAAAAAAATAAAAAATTTAATATTTCTTACAAAGGTTTTCTGATTCAACACCCGTGTAATACACGGGTATTGTACTAGTTACTATTATACAGTAATAGATTCACGGCCATAGCACCCCCAATGAGCCGCCCCTAGGCTCCGAGAGGCCCAAACCAAGTGAACTTACCCTAGCAACCTACAACTCTTTTCGACCTCTCCAAGTCATCCTATTTAATTCCCTTCACGTTTTCTCCCCCAAAAATTCACCCAAAATCCTCCCACAAAAATCCACGGCAAACCACCTCTCTCTCTCGGCCGAGCAAACTCCACAGGCGGCAAAGGAGTCCCAAACCACCTTTCCTAGGAATTGGTACTGACAGAACTGAGATTGGGTGCCAAAGGGAAACCCTTTTGGCCCTGTATATTGTCGAAAGCCCTGAAATCACTAGTATACATATATTCTACCCCTAAAATCTGAGCCGACCTAATAATTTGCCGTCATGGGTGGAGAATTTGAGTTGCCGGAGCACACAATCCATCACATACAATCCTTCCTCACCGGAAAGGAAGCCGTTCGGACATCAGTTCTCTCCAAATCGTGGCACCACGCTTGGACCACTAGCCCAAACCTTGAATTTGACGAAGAAGATTTCAGGCGTATGGACAATTATTCCAACCCCAGCTACTTGGACGAATTCTTAGAATTCATGAACAAGACTATTAAGAGATACGAAGAAAGGAAACTAAAGATCGATGGTCTTAGGCTCCGTGTAATCTCTTCATTGGTTGATCATAAAAAAATGATCTCACAAGCGCTTAGTACGGGCGCGACTCATCTCCATATTGGTGGAAGTTTTGTTGTGCCGAAGGTGGTGTTTAAAGCTGAGAATCTTGTCCGATTATCCTTGGACGATTGCAAAATAAAAGAAAACCGGGTTCGAGTCGTAAAATATCCTCGGCTTGAATTCCTTACTTTATACAACGTCGAAATCAGTTCCGGTGTGATTTCTAGGATAATCTCTGGCTGCCCCTCCATCAAGACATTGTCGCTCACGAATCTATTAAAATCATCAGGTGGATTGTATTGTCATAGCTCGGTTGTTGGAGAGAGAATATGTTGTCATACGCTCACGACTCTCGTGCTTTGCAGGGTGTATTTCTGTGGTGACGACCTATCCTCTAAATTTCCTTCCCTCAAGGATTTGACCATACAGTATCCTATGTCAGAATCAGAAGAGATACGAGTTTCGAGCCGTTCGCTCGAGCGTTTGAAATTGGTTTCCTACACATATGATTCGGTTTATTATACATTCAAGTTGGACGTACCAAGTCTCCGCAGGTTTACGTTTGATGGTTCACTCTTTGATCACGTAATTGTTGCATCGGCTTCAAGGAATCTGGTGTCGTGCTTAACAATAACAGAAGGAGGTCACTTGAGCACCACATTGTTCAAAAAGTTGGGTAATTTTCTAACGGGGTTGGGGCAGTCGGAAGTTCATCTCTGTCTCTGTCTCTACTCAGAAACCATATTGGATTATGAGCCGGGCGAGTTTGAAGGTTTTCCGAAACATGAGGTGGCTAATTTCACGATAGACGTGTATGGTCTGTCGTTTATAACTTGTTACGTTCTTTTTGACGGTTTGTTTCGGATTATCCGTCCAAAGTTCGTGAAGCACTACCTACATCCCGAGTCAAGCTGCAGTAGGAGTCGCCGAAAGTTGGTGAAACACTACCAACTACATCCTGAGTTAAGCTATAGTGAGAACACGAACAATGGTTTTCTTGGAAAAATGCTTCTTGAGGGAGTGAAGGGGAGTATATGCTCGGTCGGGAGCCATCTTATGCGTAGTGTGCATGATCTTAAGGAAGTAAATGTGCAGCTTTTTGATGATGGTGCTTCTGAGTGGACTACCATGCCATGGGAGTCATTTTTTGATGCATCCACAAGCACAACACGTAAGCGAGAAATTCGTTTTCAATTGGAATGGAAACCATAGCTTAGTACGTCACAATATATACAAAAATAGCTTTCTGCAAAAATAGCTATCTACAAGTGTGATTCTCGAATGAAATTTGTTTATGGTTCCTTATTATTTGAATTGTTCGATCTTTGGCAAGTCTGGAGGGCCACTGGAAGAAAGTTCGATTTCGATTGTAATGAAGGTGGCGTAGCTCAATGCATTTAAATATTTTATTGATGATTTTCCCTTGTTGTCCTTTTGTTCATTAATGTCTTTCATGTTTCCTTCTTTCTAGTGGCATTCACTTTCTACTGATGTGAAACTTTGATATGGAATCATCAATTGTTTTGAGCAGGCGAAAAGAGTGATGATACATATGATGATTGTTTATAATACCCAGATGAATGTCAAACTACTAAATGATTTTTGGTATATAATTAAGGTAAGATAGCCTTGAAAAAAAATTCTGCCTTTTTGTTTTGTATTTCAATCAAATTTTTCAAATTTGTGCAATTGTAAGACATTAATTTCTGTATATTTACAAATCGAATCATGCTGGTCATTTTTGGTGTCGGAAATATGACATTGCAGGCGACAAAAATCTGCGGGGCTTTGACTAAGAATTTTCACAAGAAAAAGTAACATCACCAGCTGAAAATACCAAGAAGAAAGAAATTCATGAGCAAATGTTAAATATGCCGAAAAATACGAAATGGATGTTGGATATAGGACGAAGAAGGTGTTGTGACCTTCCCAACTACTGATCGGTCAATAAATTCTCCAAACCAGCAAACATTTAGAAAACTAATTAGTTAGATAATTTTTTGGTATGCCACATACGAAGTCCCATATCAATAAATGGTATTCCGAAATTGTTCTAAGTCAGCAAAATTTTAGTTACCGAAAAATTGAAATGTTCCCAAAAATTTTGAATTTAAAATACGCAACAAAAATAGACAATCGAGAATGATTAAAATTTACTTGTAGCAAAAAGCCAAAATATTGCACTTAAAAAATATACTAATATATTGGTGCAAACAATATTATCAAAACAAAATGGTGTTGGAAGCCAAAAATATTGAGTGTATAACCCGTGGTTTTAGGGTAAGACGGCGGACCACGGACAGATACAAGGTGTTGGACGCCTTAAAAAACCAAAAAGAAAAACTCACAATACAAATTTCGTTATTGGGTTTGGAAGTGATGATGGCCAGGCGTAGCGAGTTTTTCTCCTCAGAGCACATAATCCAGCGAATACAATATTTTCTCAATGGGAAAGAAGCTGCCCAAACAACTGTCCTGTCTAAATCTTGCCGCCAAGCATGGGTCACTCGCCCATCTTGGACTTTGATATTTACCACTTTTCCATTGTTGTTCAATTAATTATAACTAGTGTGTGGCCCGTGCGATGCATGGGAAAACAATATTACAACTGTATTATAAATTAAATATATAAAATAACATTAATCATAATTTATTCATTGTTTTTAAATTAAACCGGGTTGAATAAAGTCTGACCGGATGGACCGAGAACCGGTTTATAACCAGTCTAGTTCGCTTGAATAAAATATTTGATCTCGAATTCATCAACACTAGCCGTTTGGACTGGTAGGATCAATACGATTTTCTAACTAAATTTAGTTATATTTAAAATTATTTTAAAAAAAAAATCACATATTTAAATAAAACAGAGATTTATAATTTATTTATCAATTAGTTTAAACATTTGAATTTATAAATTGTTTAGATATCTAAGTACTATATATATATATATATATATATATTAAAATGCTTATAAATTAAAATTTGAACAAACCACAAATGATTTAATAAAATAGCTTGATCGTTTCGTTGACGGTCCAGTTCTGAAAGCCTTATATTTACTATACATTAATAAATATTATAATAAAATATTATTTCATTCACATAAATATTAATAAAATGATATATAAATATTCATAAATCATTAAACATGTTGTCATAAAAGTATTGTTAATACGATTAATTGAAATTTGGACTACATCACATTCACGTAATAACATATTTTCAATGTAAAATTTATATTTAGGTTCAATAATCGATTTGGTAGGGTCGAGTTGATACATAACTTGGTCACCTGGGACCAACCAAGTTGTGTCAAGGTTTTTGACTATTTTAAATATCACCTAAAAGTAATTTAATCAACCAGGGCAGTACCCCAATTCAATCACCCGATTGATCCGGAAAAATTTTCTTGTTTTATTTAAATGTATTTAATTTTATGAAATAAAAATATTTTATGATTCATATAATAAATATCTACACCAAATGATAGTATATTTAGATTATAAATTATATATCTAAAGATGAATTAATTATTTTTACTTTATGCATATTAATAAAAAATAAACATAGGAATTTTTAAAAAATTAAGATTAATTGATTGATTATGCAATTTAAAGAATATTTTTAGCATTCAATATTTTTTTAACGACACAAATATAAAGACCGTGAATCTAAAACTTTTGTCATATTTTGAATTGAGATTTTATAAATATAGAGACCGAGATTTAATGTTGTTCGTTATTTTTAAGAAAAAAAAATAAAAATAAAAACATACACACTTAATAAATATTAGCCAAATTTTTAAATAATAAAATGAACTAAAGCCCGAAATTTAAGGTATCATTTAATGTTGTATGATTTTTAAAGAAAAAAATAAGAAAAGTAATAAAACTTACTATATATAGGCTGCATTAAATTCTGTCCTATTTTTTGCTACTATTTTTTATAAATGGTAATTCTTATTATATATATATATATATATATATCTATATATATATATCTATACTTATATAAAAAGACATCTTATTTACTAGAAATAGTAGCTAAAAAAGTCAAAAGTAATTAATGCTTGCTGGAAAATATATCCCATAAATAAATCTTATCACTACAACATAAATGATTTTAGGTAGCGTTATTTATGGTAATACTTTACAAATTATTGGTTTATGTATCATATTATTAGTTTATGTATCATATTATTGTAACACTTTTAAAATAAGTGTTAGCAAAAACTAGCAAAAGTATCATATAAGCGTTACTAAAAACTACCAAAAGTATTACCTTTGACTTTAGGTAGCACAAACAACTGCAGCGCCAATATTGTGTTACATATTGTCTATAAATAACATTTTATAGCTTTTACGTATCATTTCTTTAGTGTTACATATTGTCTATAGGTAACATTTTATTGTGTTACATAAATAATTCAGCTATTGTGGGCTTTAATAACAATCCAAGAAAAATATGAAAACTGACAATACAATCCATATTGGAATTGACTTTTCTACTGGTTGAGGACTTCTCACCTGTAAATTCTCCGGCTGCACGTTCTTATGCTAGAGATTCATTACGTGAGATTAATTTAATTATTTGAATTTTAAACTTAAATATATCAGGCAAATGAAGGATTTTTCAATTTTATTTTTAAAAACATTTCCAACGAAAATTAAGAAGACTCCACATAACATCATAGATGTAAAGGACTTCGAATAAAAATATGAAATATTTCAAACTTAAGAGTTTCATATTTATTTAGTTATTATTATTAACTTACTTATAGATATACTTTTTTTAAAGCATGATATGTAATCATAAAGGTTTTAGTTAAAAAACTATTTTATTGTCTAATTTATGGAGCACAAAATAAAAATGTGAAGGATTGACAGATTATTTTTATTATTATTTATACATGGATTAAAAAAGTATAAGGAATGTTTGAAAACTTAACTACCTAACGAAAAATTTTATTTCAAAACAATGTAGATATTATATTCATATAATTTATTTGTTACGTTTGTGGTTTGTTATTATCCTATAATTTCAAATTCTTTCTAATTTACCATAGTTGTCGGGTATTCTGAGAAATTTTGAGATTATATAAATTAAGGAGTACTTTGAATTTTTCTTTTTTAGTTTAGTAAAGTGATTCCAAATTTTTGGAAAGATTGATAAATATTAATTTGTGTATAATAAACGTTAAAATAGAAAAAGAAAAAAATATTTCCGACACCTTAAGAAATTGAAATTTAAAAGTAAATAAAAAATGGAAAAAAGACGTAATATTGGAAAAGGAAAAAAAAAGAATACAGGAAAGCAAAAAAAATGTCATGCTTTATAGATAGAATTTAGAATAGATATTCGGCAATTTATTTGACCTACCACTAGTGTATAGCCCGTGCGATGCACGAAACACATATATTAAATGAGTAATTTTCATAATGCTTGTACGTTTAGGCACAAAAACAATAGTGTTGGATCATCCATTTTTTACTTATTCTTTTAATCAGTGATGTTTATTTCAACCAGAACGTGAAAATGTTAATTAATATATTATTCAACTAACACGTTATACTAATATAAATTTGATTTTAGAATATATATATATATATATATATATATAT
>BKCP01006438.1:7519-53914 GCA_008636005.1 Striga asiatica
AAAAAAAAAAAAACAAAAATCAATACATCAATTTCCGGAAAAATCCAAGTTCACAACAATCGGTATACAGAGCGGTCGATCCTCGGAAGATGGCCGATGGATTCATGCTCGATTGTTTGGAGCTGCAACAAAAACATATGGAGCAAAAATTAATGGTGGAAATCCAAAAAAGAGAGGTTAGCCATTCGAAGATACAAAGCCAAATTGATGGGTTCAAATCATTAAATCAAAAATTGGATCAAGCCATTCAGGTAGCTGAATCCATTCAACAACTTATTTTCAATCTTCAAAACAAAAATCAGAAAAAAGCAAAACCAACCCAAATCCTGAATCTCCCAGCTCAATCGTACCCAACACAAAACCTTGCCCAATTAACCTCCACTCCAAACCCTCCAAACTCTCAACCATATTTTCATGAAATTCAGGAGAAAAATCCAAGATCAACTTCAAGTGAAAATCAACAACAAAACACCACAACCCAAAAACCAAACAATCTAGAATCACATCCCATTTTTCACGAAATTCATGAGGAAAAAACTGAAGAACATGGAAGCTCAGTGTTGATTGAAAAACCGATCGAAATTTCAAAGCAAAAGCCAATACGTGTGGCTGTGAGCGAGCATACATACCTGGAAACGATACCACATGTCGATGAATTTGTTGAGGTCTTAGATATGGCTGCAGTGGATAACCAAACACCGAAAGATGGAGAGCCCGATGAAGTACTCGATCCTCCTGGTGAAGGTGAACTGGAGCTCCTGGGACTGTTCCAAGTGAGAACGGTAACGTTGAGATGGACGTCCTTCATGATAGATCGTGGAAGACGAGCACGAGGTGAGGGCTGTGTGGAGAAGACGAGGGGCGACAGCCTAAAAAAGGCTTGGTCTCGCCGGCCTCCAAAACATGTCGGTAGGCGTAGATCTCGTTACCGACGGTCCGATACTGAGAAGAGTCACAACGGAGGTCGAGAGAAGGCTCGGATCCATCAAAATTTCCAGGCGTGGTAGGCGGTCGGAAGCTTGGGCTCGCCGGATTTGGAAACACGGTGGTGGATCGGGAATTCAAACTGAAATCATGAGAGAGGTCTGCAGCTACGGAGGTGCCCAGAAACACGCCAGTCGGTTAGAAGCTTGTTGTCGCCGGATAGATGAGGAACGTGGGACGTCGGCGCTGGATTTCGAACCTCGGTTGGGCAAATTTTCTACCCTAGCCATGGATGACTCTGCAGTACGAAAGAAGGTTCGCGATTCCTACATCGGGACTCGATCTGGAAGGAGATCGAGTCGTCGGTGGTCCTTGGGGTGTGGCCGCGATGCGGTGACGACGACGAGGAGACGTGGGATGAAGGAGTGGACCAGATCGATTCCATACGCCATCACCACGATTGTCGAGGAGAAGCAGAACGGGCCACCGAGCTTGGAGGAGAGAGGCGGGCGTTCTGACGCGTGGTCTCGGCGAATTTCTCCGAGGTATGATGGCTGGAGAAGACGATCGGAGCATCGTCGAATTTCTGATGGTGGAGAGGAAAATGACCGAAGCTTCGAGAATAGGAGAAGGTTGGCGATGGGCTATGATTCTTTTGGTGGGCCGAGTGCGGTGAGCGTGGCGTACACGTGGTCACGGAGAATTGCTTGGCGGTGTGATGGCCGGAGACCGGAGCTGAGAAGGATTTTGGATTTCTGGGGAAGAGTGGTCGATGAAAGAAGCTTCGAGAATTGGATTTTGGTGGGGCTGCATCTGAATTTGGGTTGGAGCGTCATTGATTTTTTAATTGAGTGTTGGGCTGCCTTGAGAAAAATTGAATTGGGCCAAGAAGGAAAGGTGGTTGGGCTTTGGGCTGACAAGGGTGATGATTTAGGTTGGTTCATATTATTTGCTGCCCTGATGGACGTGGACTGGGCCGGATCACAATTGGTTTGGGCTATTAACATTTGGAGCGGCCAATTTAATATGCTTGTATGTTGGGTCGTACAAGTTCTTCTCATGCGCTTCATGAAATGCCGAGATTTTCAGCATATGAGTCTCGGGGACGAGACTCTTTCGAGAAGGGAGTATTGTCATGTACCCGATTATGGAGATGAATCGGGTAGGGTGAAGTGAAGGGCCTCTGCTTTATATATATCCGGGCTTAGTTAATATTATGTTACTTTAGGTTTATTAGTAGTTTTATTTTGGGCTTTGTTATTAGTAGATGTAATTGGGCCTATTATGAGATGTAGTAGTTACTAAGTGGGTTGATGTTATTAGGTTTAATTAGAACCCATGAGTGGTTATTAATAGGGTGAAAATAGGGGAAATGAGGAAAGAGGGAGATGCCAAAAATTATCTCTTACTCTCTCAATTTCTCTCTCCTCTAATATTCTCTCTCTTCAATACTCCTCCCCTCACGTGTTCTATCCTTTCTCCCTCCCCATTTCTGCAACTCCTTCTCAACAAAATACAGAAAATCATAAAAAAAAAAAAACAAAAATCAATACATCAATTTCCAGAAAAATCCAAGTTCACAACAATGAATTGACTCGTACTTTATTGTGAAATGGTGCCTATATTTTCATATTGCTATAAGAGCACCCACAATGTATTGGATCTAATTTTACATATGTGGCATATAAATGGACTTAAGTCCTAAATGACATGGACAAAACCCAAGTAAAAAAATTCAAAAGTTATTCAATGCAAAAACTAAAATACTAGGTCTATCATACATGTCAACCAATAAAAATGCTCTAATATGTTTCATTTATTAAAAGAATAATTAAACTACAAATAAATGATGAGTGTTTGGGTTTGTACTTGGGTCCAAAATAGACCCAAGTGTGGACTTGGTCTCATTTTTTTATTGCCACATAAGCTAGACTATGTCCACTTTAATTGCATTGAAAGACTTTTTTTTATAGACTAGGTCTATTTCCTACATGGCATATGATTTTTTGTTAAGAGACCCAAAGCATTGTGGATGCTCTAAGAGGCCACTTTCCTGGAGTGCAAACTTCTGATGGTACTTTCTAGGAATGTTTTCAATAGTATTGTCACGAGTTAGAAAAATCTCATTTTTAGTTCATATCATATAATACTGTTTGACAAATGAAGACCTGACCCTCATTTGAGGACTTGGTCGGCTTCTATAGTGGACCAGGTCGGATCGAAACTTTACTTGACAAAATATGCTACATATATGCCTATTTTCTGAGCCTTGAGCCTCCATTTACTTTTCCACGTGTCACTTTTCTATTAGTCGTGATTAAATTGTACCAACAGGTATACGTGTCTAAAACAGATGTTATTACTGACTATATATTTGATTCTTTTTTTTTTTAAAAAAAAACAAGTTTTATTGTATTGTGATTATATTTTATATTTATAAAATCGGTATCTCTCGTTTATTATTTTTTTTAAAGTATTTTAAATTTATATAATTTATTAATTTAGAATATAAATCTACGCAAAAAAAATTATTTTATAAATATATGAAACATAAAACTATTTATTATGTTTAACTATAATATTCCTTTATATTTATTATTTTAAACAACATAATAACGTTCATTTTCTTATATAATATATTTAAATTTAGAAATAATATTTTATAATTTTTTTATTATTTATTTTATGTAATACGTAATTTCTATATTTTATCCAAAATCTATAGGAAAAAGCACATTAAATTATTTCTTTTATCCAAAATTAATTACATATTTAGATTATTAACATAAATAATACTTAAATTATATATTTTTAAATTCTATTATTAATTTTTTGAAAAATTTATTAAAATTTTGTATAAATATAACTTGTACGAATTAATATTCACATTTAAGTCAATTGTTAAATATAGTTAGTTATTTTGTCATAAATATGTATTATGGTTCACATATTTATGTTAAAATAGTAAAAGTATTTGAATCTTACATTGAGAAGTTAAATAAAAATGTGAGTCTTAAATTGAAAATAACCTAAATATAAATCTTCTACTATGAAAGAATAAAATTTAGGCTTTAGAATAATATAATTCAAAAAAGTTAACTCTTGTAATCAAATTTAACATTAGAATTTGGGCGCATGTGTTGCAAAATCAAATTATAAGGTCATGAAAAAGAAAAATGTACAACATGTGGATAATAATATTAAACAACACCACCGAAAAAAAAAGCAAACAAATAAATAAAACTATGTTCTACACAGTACCATTGTCACTACTAATTAAATAAAATTATTATTAATTAAATAGAATTAATTAACATGACACATGTTACTCAAGAAATGAACCTAAGATAACAATGAACATGTGTATTGATCATTTTCTCCCCTAAAATATTGTAGCATATTTTATGTCAAGGGCTGTTTATTTATCTCGTGTTCTTTGGAAATTTGAGGGGTTCTTTTTTATTCTTAATTGGATTAGGGGTTTAGGGAGCTTGAAAAATTAGTTTTTTTTTTTTTGTTATGAATTTTAATAAATAAATAATGCATTTTACCCTTTCTGTCAGAAAATAAATGTGCACATTTTTGTAGTCAACATGGTCAGACGAAAGTTTTGTATCAATCCAACGCAACAAGTCAAAATTGTAGGTTGACTTTTACCAATTTATAAAGCTTTTTTATTATTATAAAATTACACAATAATTCCATCATGTGCATATGCAAAGATTACATAAAAATAATACAAGCTTTGTATATCAAAATAACATTTAAAATAAAGTTATTTAATGAAATATATTATATTTATAATTTAATTGTTGCATTAACTCTCTTAGCTGAAATTTACATTTCATTAAAAAATATAAATTACACATTTATAATATATTAATAATAATTAATATATGAATATAATAAATAATGTATTTTTATATCCTTGTGAGTATAATAATAATAATATTAATAATCATACAAGTATCAACAAAGTAAAAAACAAAATAATATAATTTAAAAAATAGACAATATAAATTTTATGTAGTATATATTAATCTTTTAAGATAATAATCATATTAATTATTTTAATAAAACAATAATATTATAAAATACATGTACACTTTGGATTATTTCATCTAATAGTTGTTCATGTATAAATTATAATTTGATACTTATATGTTCATTATTTTTATTACAGAAAAATTGGTTATTATATAATATCACAAACGAACCTATGAGACGAAATAACAATGTTAGTTCTTTAGCACTAATATATAGGCAAAACAAAAAAAAATTGTTACATTAAATCAATACACTAATTTGTACAATTTGTGTACATAAAAATAATTTAAAATAAAAATTGATAAAAGTAACATAACTTGATAAAACAATATAAATATGTACTACTGAATATGTATTACTAAACTAAAAATTTTATCTGTCCCCCAGACTTGTACTTTGCCGCTACGCGCCCAACGAGAGTCACACCAAAAGCTCGAAAATCCTCGCTGGGGAAGGCGCCGAAAGAAAAAAACAAAAGAGGCTAGACGGAAAAAAGGGATTTTTCGGCAGAGATAAATTTTCAGAGTAAATTTTCTCTTTTGATTTTTTAAATTTATAATATAGTAAAATTAGCTGATAGCTCATAAGCTAGCTTATAGTTTATCAGTAATTTTCGAACTTGACTTATAGCTGAAAAGCTAGCATATATGATAAAAGTGTTTGGTAAATTTAGCTGATAAGCTAGCTGAAATAAAAGTTTCAACGAGCTTATTTGAAAAGCTAACCAAAGAAGCTTATGAGATAAGCTCGAGCGTTTTAAAAAAGCTCATCCTACCAAACGAAACTTATTTAAATTCAAGAAATTTATAAGCTAAACTTATAAGTTAGCTTATTTGTCTACCAAACATAACCTTAGTATCAATTCACTAATAAACAATTGAATAGGATGTGTTGCAGCTTTTAACTATTTCAAATGCAACATATTTTGCTAAAAAAATCCAGACGTCACGTATGTGCAAAAGTTAGGATAGTTATATAAAAATCTATTTGGCTTGTGGAAGCCTATCCCCAATGAATGAACATGACCATTAAATGAATAAAATCTCATGGAAACCTAAACAAGAGTACTAGTTAGAGATGTTTGGCAACCATTCCAAAACACACCAATAAATTTCATCTCAACTTTTTTACTCAACGAACAACATGTTTTTGGGTGAGATAACTCAAGGGTTAAGCAAGTCAGAACCATAATACTCTATAAAAACTTATACTATCAAATGTCATGCTTCTATAATTTCTTTTAAAGCATCACATTTTATAATGTAAGTTATAGGTCGAAAAATGTGCACATTTTATATATTTAATGGTGTATTTTTATACATTTAATTTATCTGCACGTTTATATTTTTTTGACTTATCTATTATTTGGATGGATTCATATACATTAATATTTTTGTATTTATTTTCAGCATATTAGAGTATTTTTATGGATGGCGAAACATGAACGTAATTGGCCAAAGGATTAAGAAATTGGGCCTAAGAGTGTACATAGTTTAGCCCAATGGATGAGGATTTATTTTGGGCCCAAAGAAGATGCAAGATGCAGCAAGGGAATTAATTTGATTCCACTCACGCCACACATGTGGGATTAAAAACTGGGAACGTAATTATTTGCGAGGTCTCTACTCGTCAATTTAGATTTAGTTGGGCTAAGGGATTTAATTGGAATTGAATACGCATTGAGTTTGTGGAATCTAAGGGATTTAAGGGGGCTGAAGTTTTATTTGAGAGGCGACATAAAATACGCAGCCGAGATTATTCACGCAAGACCCACAGAGCCGCAACAGAGATAAAGAACACAAACGCGCTGACAGACGGGAAAGCCGACGGAAGCGGAGGGAGACCGCATCCGCACACGAAAGGGGATAATTCTATTCTCTTTCTTTTATTTTTATTTATTATGATAGCTTAGTTTTTATTTCTAGTTCCGGGGAAGTCGAACCCTTTGATTGACTATGTTTTTGATTGATTTATATGGTTGAGGATTTTAATATCTTTTTTGAATTGCTTGTGTTATTTTGAATAATTCACCATGATGTGTTAGTCTTGTTTAGATTGATCACCTAGATTAGACTTTTTATATCTACATCTGAATTAGACCTTCAATCCGTAATTGTTGTTGTGTTTAATTCATAAGAGGTAACCGGAAGATGATAACTACCGGGGATAACACGGCCTAATTAAGTGAACGAACGCGGTTGAGTTCACTACTTAGTCTAGTCTATTTTTCTAATTTGTAAAGCGGCTAATTGTATTAAATCTTGAAAACGTTTTTCTGGACTGTACAAAAAGTCAGGTTTAATCGTAGAGCGTCTCGCGGTTAAATTAAAAATAAGGAAAAATACGGGTAACTGACCGTGCCGTTGCCTAGGGCTAGTAATTTCATAAGATAGCAAGATTGAATACCAAAGTTGATTAGACGAGTCGATCGAGGGTGTAGACGGAACCCTGAACTAGAAAATTCTTTTCATTTATTTTAATTATTTCTTTTTATTTCTTTGAATCTTATTTATTTATTAGGATTTTTGTTAGTTTAGTTATTAAATCCAATTCAATGACGCCACTCCCCGGCAACGGCGCCAAAATTTGACCGCGCGTCGCAACGCGGCAAAATTAAAATTTATATTTTCCTCAACTAACCTCTACTAACTAGTAGTAGTGGCGAGCAAGGGTCGATCCCACGAGGAGTGTGAATCAAATCGTGAATTTTCTCGTATTAATTGAAATTATGAAAAGCAATAAAAGATGGGGGGTTTTGGGATTTTTAAGTACTAATTGAATTATTTTATTTATTTTTTTTAGGATTTTTTTTTATCATCTTTTACTCCCCTTTTCCTTCTTTATTATTATTATTTTTATTTGTTGGCAGAATACTGGGTGCCTCCATACTCTGCTGGACAGAATAGTTCGCCCCCATACTCGCGGGATTGACTAATTTTTGGGCGATTTTTGCGAGCTTTGAGCAACTTGTCGAGAATGGCAGCCTATTATCACGATTTTTATACCCACCAGGCACCTTACCAGTATGAGAGGGAGATACGAGGCCTGTGGATTGGAGATCGAGACGTAAGAGGACCTAGTGGTTGGCGAAGATACGAGCAAGACTATATGTATCCCGAGGAGAACGAGTACGGCTTGAGAGAGCACTCGAACTCTTTTCATGGGTACTCCGAGCCACCACTTGCGCGAGATCCCAGCCCATCGTTAGAGGATATGGTGAAGGCAGTAGAGGCTCACACGTTGAGATTTATACGAGAGTACTGCGAGCCATTAGTTGAGAGAGATCCTGGTCCGTCGCTTGAGGATATGATGAAGGAGTTGACGACTAACACTCTTAGCTTTCAGCAAGGTGTTGAGACAAGCCTCAAGAGTCAAGAACTAAGCATAAAGAATTTAGAAGGCCAAATGAGCCAATTGGCGGAACAAATGGACCGACTAGTGTATCGAATCAAAACGAGTCCAATGAGTTTGAGCATCACCCATTCGTACAGCGAGGACCTCGAGGAACTTGAAGAGTGCACACACGAGCCGGAGAACGAGAAAATAACGAATATCGAGAAGAATGAGAGCGAAAAAGAGAACTAAGCTGCAGAATATGGGTCTGAGCAGCAGAATACGAGGGTGCCCCATACTCGACCTGCTGTAGCCAAAAAGCGTACTGTTCTTCCCGCTTCTGTGCCGATAGAAGCTGAACCGTGTCCTATGTATTCTAATATGAAGTGGGTACTGAGCAAGGATGCACTGAAGCATGTCTTGAGCCTTAATATCCAGCCTCTTGAGACGATCGAGCAAAACGCAAGGTGTAAGTGGGAGTTTAATGAGGCGGTGACCGTGATCGAGTGCCAGCTGCTACACATTCATGGGGAATTAGCATCATGGAGGAAAGATCCGGTGAAACACCCAACGCCGGAGAGTGGGAATTTGGAAGAACATGGCGTGGTGAGATTTGTGGCTCCCTTGAGGCCACCTCGGAAGCCGCCATGGATTCTTTGATGAAAGGGAGCAATAAGTCGGGCCAACGACAATAAAAAGAGGCGCTTGTTGGGAGGCAACCCAATGGTGTGCATGGTTTAGAGACTTCCTCTGCATTTACTAAGGTGAACTCGTTTCTTTTACCTCTATTTTTTGTGATTATTGGTGTCTATGATATATGCAAACTCTAAGTTTGGGGAGGTGTTTCTTGGTGAGCATTCATGATTTATTATGTCATTATATTTTTGCCCCTTAGAGTTTGAGTCTTAGATTGATTGCATGATATTTGTTTGTGTGTGAGCATTAGATTACATGTACGTGGAATTTTGCGATGATGATATGAGAGTCTGTTTGGATTTATTGTGCTAGTTTAAATGGTTTGAGTTAATTTTATTTGGTTAAATTCTTAAGGTGTTTTTATTTTGGGGACAAAGGCATGAAGGTTGATATTTTTGTGATTCATTTGTGGTGAGTTGGTTTTGAGGCGATTTGTATTGTTGACATGTGCTTGTGATTGCTTTAATCAATGTTGATTAAGTTTGGGGACTTGAAGTTGAAAGTTAGGGTTCTATGTCTCATAGTCGAAAAAAAAGAATAATGAGGATGGAGGAATAATTGGTGGAGTTGAAAAGTCGTTTGGCACAAAAAAAAAAAATAAAAAAAAAAATGGAGAATGAGACGTTTAGACTTCGGCTAGAAACGGAAGGGAACTAGGCTTGTTAGCAAAGAGAGGGGTGTCATGAGTTGCATTGATCGATGCATTAGTTATAAAGATTGACAAACTATAGTGGTCACTCGAATCGATACTTGATTGTTTGAGTTCTTAAAATGATTTCATCTTGAGTCCGAATATATTGATTTGAGTTGTTTGAACTATGCACTTATGTGAGAATTGTGAGGTCCTGAGTAATATTCCACGTGCTTGTTTTCTTGTCCATCTTTGTGCTTATAGTTCTAAGTTGCTTGAGGACAAGCAACGATTTAAGTTTGGGGAGATTTGATTGGTCGAAAAATGTGCACATTTTATATATTTAATGGTGTATTTTTATACATTTAATTTATCTGCACGTTTATATTTTTTTGACTTATCTATTATTTGGATGGATTCATATACATTAATACTTTTATGTTTATTTTCAGCATATTAGAGTATTTTTATGGATGGCGAAACATGAACGTAATTGGCCAAAGGATTAAGAAATTGGGGCCTAAGAGTGTACATAGTTTAGCCCAATGGATGAGGATTTATTTTGGGCCCAAAGAAGATGCAAGATGCAGCAAGGGAATTAATTAGATTCCACTCACGCCACACATGTGGGATTAAAAACTGGGAAAGTAATTATTTGCGAGGTCTCTACTACTCAATTTAGATTTAATTGGGCTAAGGGATTTAATTGGAATTGAATACGCATTGAGTTTGTGGAATCTAAGGGATATAAGGGGGCTGAAGTTTTATTTGAGAGGCGACATAAAATACGCAGCCGAGATTATTCACGCAAGACCCACAGAGCCGCAACAGAGATAAAGAACACAGACGAGCTGACAGACAGGAAAGCCGACGGAAACGGAGGTAGATCGCACCCGCACACGAAAGGGGATAATTCTATTCTCTTTCTTTTATTTTTATTTATTATGATAGCTTAGTTTTTATTTCTAGTTCCGGGGAAGTCGAACCCTTTGATTGACTATGTTTTTGATTGATTTATATGGTTGAGGATTTTAATATCTTTTTGGAATTGCTTGTGTTATTTTGAACAATTCACCATGATGTGTTAGTCTTGTTTAGATTGATCACCTAGATTAGACTTTTCATATCTACATCCGAATTAGACCTTCAATCCGTAATTGTTGTTGTGTTTAATTCATAAGAGGTAACCGGAAGATGGTAACTACCGGGGATAACACGACCTAATTAAGTGAACGAACGCGGTTGAGTTCACTACTTAGTCTAGTCTATTTTTCTAATTTGTAAAGCGGCTAATTGTATTAAATCTTGAAAACGTTTTTCTGGACTGTACAAGAAGTCAGGTTTAATCGTAGAGCGTCTCGCGGTTAAATTAAATATAAGAAAAAATTCGGGTAACTAACTGTGTCGTTGCCTAAGCTAGTAATTTCATAAGATAGCAAGATTGGATACCAAAGTTGATTGGACGAGTCGATCGAGGGTGTAGACGGAACCGTGAACTAGAAAATTCTTTTCATTTATTTTAATTATTTCTTTTTATTTCTTTGAATCTTATTTATTTATTAGGATTTTAGTTAGTTTAGTTATTAAATCCAAAACCCCCCATCTTTTATTGCTTTTCATAATTTCAATTAATACGAGAAAATTCACGATTTGATTCACACTCCTCGTGGGATCGACTCCTCGTGGGATCGACCCTTGCTCGCCACTACTACTAGTTAGTAGAGGTTAGTTGAGGAAAATATAAATTTAGTTTTGCCGTGTTGCGACGCGCGGTCAGTAAGTATGCATATTTGTGAAAAGAGTGTGCCAACCTAACAAGAAGTGATCTTACTAAGATAGACGAGATTTTAGTAACGTAATAAATAATACATCCGGTGGATATTATTTCCCGATCGACTAAACTCTTCACTCGATTTCCAAAAGTTAATGAAATTGTTTCGACTATTGGACGAAACGCGCATCTTCCCAATTGAACGAAAACGAAGTCCGGGCTCCAAACAGTAAAAGGCAAGAAGCAAGACCTAAAATTATAAAGAAGTAAACGACAATCCACAATTGTTGGAAATTATAGAAAGCAATAGTTCGAAAAGAAAAATGCAGTAACTTTCTCACGAGTGTATAGTTCAGCACCAAGGCCATGAAGCATCTCTCCAAGTAAAACAACGATCGTATGTCTCTTGTGTATGAAGGTTTTCTGCATCGTTATTCCCCGAGAATGGACAAATTTGAATATTTTCGTTTCGTATCAAGGAATCTTCTCTGTATGCTGGATTCTGATACCTCGGGTGTTGAATAAACGAAACATTTTTCCACCAAAGCTTGAGTGCCTAAGCAGTAAAATGATATATAGCTTCAAAAGCTACACCAATTTTTTCATCATTTTCATTTTTCAAAATTATTCTTCTAACCAGCAACTCTAAAAATCTTTCCACTTCTAGAAGCAACAGTGAAAAGACAATAGGCAAAAGATAAGCATTTCTACCAAAAAAAAAAAAAGATCATTAATAAAGTGAGTTCTTCTTACATGCCAATAAATCCATAATGCAACCTTATGGGGCATCAACCAGAAGAACCGTGAATGATCGGCTGGCGAATGCGAAACTTTTCTCGCTAATAATGAGGCCGTGAAGTAGTTACCGAGTTTCGGATGATGCACAGAAATTACTACGTGCAGATTATCATTCGGTTCGCTCGTTTTCATTTTCCAGTTCCCAAGCATGTCCTGTGATTGAATTGCAAAACAGTAACATTAACTACAAAAACAGAACATAACTGAAATCAAAATTCATTACAAGAGAATGTTCATTACAAACCAATGAGCCAATCGAATTAACTGATTGCAAACAAACCCACCATGAAAGGGCTGACATGAAGAGGTTTCGCAACTAAATCTGAGTTCGGGTTGAACAAAAATGTCACTCTTTCACCCCATGGCGTGTTAGTAACCTGAGTCCAGTATAAAAATAATAATAAAAAAAAGCAGAAAGACCGAACACTTTAGTACGTTTATAAGTCACTTTGATAAGGTTCGATTTACACATATTGATTTGTTAATGAATATCGGACGAACGAACCTCGGCAATGCATTTACTCAACTTTCGGGTGGTGCCTTCAACGTCATAACAATAGTACAAACTCAACGGGTTTTGTACGTATCCCACGCTAGGCGGTATAGTCAACAGAAAACTGGTTTGTTCAATTTAAATTGATTAGTCTTTTTTTTTTTTAACAGTTGTTAGAGATTCTCCAAGAACTTATTAGAAATGTAGAAAACAAATTCAACAATTCTCATACCTCATCAGACCAATATAAATAGTTACAGCACAGTAAAACAAATGAACATATAAGCAGAACTTCAGTACATTTATAGTTCACTTCCATAAGGCTTAGGGCCCAAATGTTCTCATAGCTCATCAGAACCACATTCATAGATGATAAGAACATTTGCAGCAGTTACAGGCACAGTAAATTGGCTATTTGGGCATGCCGATTAAAAAATTCAGAATTTATACTCTGAACAAATTCATTTGCAAGATTGCACTTTTTTTTTTTTAAAAAAAAAAACTAGCNGCCGTCCGCCGCTGTGGAAACGCCGCGGAGGAGGCAGCGGAATGGGAGGAGGACGGAGAGGAAGAAGGAGGTGATTGTCGTCGAGATGATGGAACACAGAAGATAAATCAGCTCCATCTCATCTGGGCTAAAGCATTTGTGCTTTACAAATTCGCATTTTTGTTTAGATTTGTTTGTGGTTTTCTTCGGTAGATAACATGTGGTTATGCTCAGTACACATTACACACACTCTCTACCTCTCCAATTTTAATTTTTTCTTTTCTCTCTTTATTTTGTTTATTTTAATAGGTTTTTTTCTACCTAACTTCCCGTTCAGAAAGCCCAAGCCCAACTCTCAAAAAATTTGGGCCTGGCCAATATTTCAGTTTCTTCAAAATGGATCACATGTAAGGCTATGGGACAAAATAAGTTACATAAGTTAAGACATAAAATTTTTTATTGCAAAATTACCAAATTTATAAAATTAATTGCAAAATTATCAAATTCCTAAAAAATGAATAACTTACATATTTAAATCACCTTAAAAAATTTGACTCCCAAGATAATTGGTAATAATCCCTTAATCTCACGAGTTTTTCTCTCTCTCACCCTCTCTCTTCTTCTTCTTCTTCTTCTTCTTCTTCTCTCTCTCTCTCTCTCTCTCTCTCTCTCTCTCTCTTCTTCTACAAGTTTATATGACGAGATTTTCTTTTTCTGTTCGCGGTGTTCTATTTGCGGCTCCTCGACAACCTGCTGTCGAGAAGAAATCGAGCGTGCTGATGGTGCAATACGCTGCTTCGCCAAGTCTTCATCATCGGCAGCTTCTCGAGCGCGATGATGGTGGACAAGTGACGATTTCCGACGATTGGAGAGATTCCTGATGGTGGACTCCATCGCCTTCTCCTTGTTGCACATTTCTCGGCCGACCGAGGTGACGCCACCGAGATACGTCTGTCGCCGTCGAGGATGGGAAGAACTGACGCCGCTGTGCGTCAGTTTCAGGCCGCCGTTCAGCCACAATACCGTATATATTCTGTATATTGTCCGTATATAGTCTGTATATCTCCCGTATATAGTTTGTATTGCGAGGCATAAATGAAGATTGAATATATACACGCATTATTTTTTTAGATGTTTTTTAGATGTATATAAAAATGTATATGTTATGTATATGTCATGTATATATCCGACATAAACGAAGACTGTGATAAAAAATACCGACATAAAAAAATTTATATGTCATGTATATATCCGATTATATTACGTGTACATTGTACACAATCCCGATATTTTCGTGCGATTTATTGTTCTTCAATTTACCTTTCTATTTTTTATTTATTTATTTTTTTTATGGAAGGAATCCCTTAAGTCGTGGGATACTCCTAATTTTCTACCAGATATTCTCTCTCCAGGCATGCATCCCGTCAGTTACGAGGATCTATTATGGTAAGTCATTATGACTTGATCTTGCTATTATATTGTATGTATATAAATAATTTAATTAAGATAGGTATAAGTACAATTAAGTTATATATTTGGTATATACGCAAATAAAAGCAATTCATCACCGCATAAGTGTAAATTCCCCGATTTAAAATGGCGAGTTCTGTTCATTCCAAAACAAACTCAGGTCCAAAGCAACAATGCAATGTCATAATATTGAGGCCCAAAGCTGAAAATAAAACATTTTTTTCAATTGTTTTCGCAGTCCATTACTGGGGTAGAGGTGGAGAATTGAGATTTTAAACGCCAGCTTTTTGGCGCCTGTGTTGGACGGAACCCGGTTGAACTTTTTGACTTTCAAATCCCCCGACCTGATGTAAACCAGCCCAGGCCAAAAGACATAACTAACCACCTAATAAAAAGAAATTCTATTAAAATATCATAACATACTGAATTCCAAAATATTCTCAAAAGGAAGTTACAAATAAAACAATTAATTTAAAATTTAAAATTAATAACTGATTTATCTATCTTCCGCATTTTATTCTCTTTATTCCTTCTCTCTGTTTTTCTTTTCACGTTTTTTCTTCTCTCTTCTTCTTCAACTTATTTTTCAGTTTCTTCTTCAATCTTCAACACCTGAGAATAAAAACAACAACAACAAAAATAAAAATAAAAAAGATTGATCCAATTTAAATAATAAAATTATCTGACAGTTATATAAACTCAAACAAAAAGGTCCCATAAGAAAGAACAATAAACCATCGACAAAGAGCATAAAAAAAACTCAGCAAAAAATTAAAGTACTTGGATTATAGTGTAAGAAGATTACATATCTTTCAAATGTTGCAACTACAGATACTTGCGAGCACTGGCTTATTACAATGAACATCAATGAAGCAACTACAAAGCAACATTACAAAAACTACCAAGAAACATCAAAATAACTTTGAATTATTACAAAATTATCGATAAACATAAAAACAACTCTCATTGATTTATCAATAAAAATAAAAAAGAGCATTTATTTAGGAATTCAGAAGGGAAAAAAAAAGGACTCACAATTTTTATCTCACAATTTCTCAGACATAATCATCTCACAATTTCTCAGAAAATCATTCAAGTAGATCCAGAAACATCAATGAAGCGAAAAAAAAAAAAAGATTGTTTCTAAAATTTTACACACAACAACAAAAATTTTCATGACAAAATCAACTCACCAAAATGAAATATAAAATAAAACGATCACTAGATTAAATAGGACTCACAAATTCGAACAGACTCACCGGCTTCGGGCCTACTACGTCAAGGATTTCTGGTGTCTAAGGTCCGTGAGAGATTCGTAGGCGGCGACGTTGTCACGGCGGTGGCGGGTTTCCATGGCCGACCTCTCCGTCGGGGATCGCGGTTGGCTATGGGGAATTTGAGGGTAATTAAAGATTCGATGAAGTTGTCTCTGTGCAAACGGAATGGTGGTGGGCCCTATTAATAATAATAAAGAATTAAAGAAAAAAAAAACCGCAACTCTAAATTGGTAAAGGAAAGGAGTAAAATTGGAAACATAGGGACTCAATTTGTCTTTATTATTTTATTAGGGATATTTATGTGAAGAAAAGATCTGATAAGGGGCGTCATTATTCAACTTATGTACTACTGTTGCTATGAAGCCCAATATAAGCGTAAAGGCCCAGATTTGTAAAGGTAGTGGTGTGCCAAAAGCCCGCGATAGTAATGGGCTAGAGAGAGAGAGCCCTCCCAGCCCAGTCGTACACTTAAGAGGTCCCATCAGCTGTTTTGGTAACAAGATATTTAGTACCACATATATAGCAAATTCCATTCTTTTTTGTTTTTTTTCGTTAGTGGATTGTATATACATACACTCATACGGTGTGTGTACTGAACCAATGATAAAAAACGGAGAGGGCAAATCGATTATATATATATATATATTTGTGTGTGTGTGTGTGTGTATATAGATGAGTTTTGATGAACTCTGAAATGTTGATCTAATTGAGTTTGAAAAAAAAATTCACCAATTTCGTATGTTGCGAAATAAAAACTCCATAATCAGTTTTAAAATTTATAAAAAGTTTAGATTTGAAAATTTTAGAATTATAATGTTTTTGTTACGAGAGAGACGACACAAAGTTTGGGTGAAAATCATCTCAATCGGATGATACAACTCTCTATAAACCAAGAATATATACACAAAATTATGGCTACATATAACTTAAGGCTAATACGGTAAATACACAAATATACACAATAACACCCCCCTCAAGTTGGAGCATGCGGATTCCGAATGCCCAACTTGCCAATAAAGAAATTAAATTCACGCTTTCCAAGCTCCTTGGTGAAGATGTCAACGAGTTGTGCCCCAGAAAGAACATGAGTAGTAGAAATGAGACTCTGAAGAACGACATCTCGAACAAAGTGGCAGTCCACCTCAATGTGCTTAGTGTGCTTGTGAAAAACCGGATTCGCCGCAATATGCAGTGCAGATTGACTGTCACAGTGTAACCACATAGGCTGAGAGTGAGCGATACTAAGAGTAGATAACAGTCCTTGTAACCACTTCAACTCGCATAATGTAGTAGTCATCGCCCGATATTCAGCCTCAACAGAAGAGCGTGCCACAGTAGATTGTTTCTTGGTTCGCCAAGAAACAGGAGACTGACCCAGCTGAATAAACCAACCAGAAAGAGAACGCCGAGTGAGAGGGCAAGACGCCCAATCCGAATCACACCACGCATAGAGTTGAAGATCGCAGTCAGTACGAAGATGAATCCCCTGACCAGGAGAGCCTTTCAAATATCGAACCACACGCAGAGCAGAGACCCAGTGAGCCTGACGTGGTTGATGCATAAATTGAGAGAGCATATATATGCACTGAGTAAGACAACTCAGGTCGAGTCACTGCCAGATAGATAAGACGTCCGACTAAATGACAATATCACTCGAGATCAGACAATAGATCACCCTCAGCAAGAAGAAGCTGATACCATGTTACGAGAGAGATGACACAAAGTTTGGGTGAAAATCATCTCAATCGGATGATACAACTCTCTATAAACTAAGAATATATACACAAAATTAGGGCTACATATAACTTAAGGCTAATACAGTAAATACACAAGTATACACAATAACAATTTTTAAGAATCCCAAACTAGATGTACAATTTGAGAAGATATATATGTCAATATCTTAGTCACATGAAAACCATCGAGTCAGAAAAATTAAAATAGTGACAGAGCATGAAACTTTCCATNATATGGATGTTATGTACCCATGTATGATGTAACTTCATCTACAACAAGTGAAATGCATCAGATATTACATTACATCAACCTTTTGGCAGCCAAATGAAAAGATATATTACTACCCTTTCACTATCACTATAAAGTTCAATGTATAAATCAGTGGCCAAAAAATATGTGTATTGTCCCAGGCAACGTTTTTCTCAATTACTTTGATCACATGCTGTCTGCATATTATTTCTCAAAACAGTTCATTGGACCAAAGTTGTGCGAAAGCAGTTTCTGCTATGTATTTAAAGACTTTACACTATCTGAACTTTGTAAGCCCACCGTACCAAGTTGCTGTTGAGTCAAAGAAGGGGTTGCGCCCACTTTCTTTTGACATCACACAATGGAAGAAAAAAAGAAGCAGCCCCAATTGCTTGAAAATTGTAAAAACCGGAGGTGCTGATTTTTGTTGAAAAAATCAGTACACAAATGTGGAAAAATATGTGCAATCCCCATCTATAAATAGAGGAGAAAATGATGAAGCAAAGACACCAAAAACACAAAAGAAAAACACGAGAAAAAAAAAAGAAGTGATCGGAAGCAGATAAATTTTTAGCTTCTGTGTGTGTTTGTGTTGTGGGTTGTGAGTGAGTCTGAAAGTGTTTTGTAAACACGAGTGTATTTCTTTTTTCTTAATAAAATATTTGCAGTAGTCTGGAGACGTAGGCATTATTGGCCGAACTCCGATATCAATTTGGTGTGTCCAATTTTTTATTTTTTATTTCACTTTTATAGATCCGACGTCATGGAAAATTCAGCGTATTTTTCCCAACAACTGGCATCAGAGCCAGATTGTTAATTCTGTATTTTTTTGTGTGGTGTTACTATTCCGTTGAAAAACGTGAATAGTACCAATTTTGTCGGCGCTACAATTTATCTACCGACGTGTTTTGAAACACGGTAGTTCACAAAAATTACATAAACGATTCGGCAGAGAAGTCAGATCAGTGTCGAAGTGATGGCTGCAGACGAAGGAAAAATGAAAATTGAAAAGTTTGGCTTTTGGAAAATGCAGATCGAGGATTATCTGTACCAAAAGAATATGTATCAACCACTCACAGGAAAGAAGCCAGAGGACATGAAGGAGGAAGAATGGAGTCTCCTTGAAAGACAAGCTCTTGGAGCCATTCGGCTGACGTTATCCCGTAATGTTGCTTTTAACATTGCAAAAGAAAAGACGACAGCAGGCCTCATGAAGGCTCTTTCCAACATGTACGAAAAACCATCAGCCTCAAATAAAGTTCATTTGATGAGGCGATTGTTCAACTTGCGGATGACCGAAGGTGCTCCGATGGCACATCATCTCAATGAGCTCAACACTGTTACAACCCAGTTGAGTTCAGTTGAGATCGAGTTCGATGATGAAGTACGGGCTTTAATACTTTTGTCTTCCCTACCAGAAAGTTGGAACGCTACTGTCACGGCCGTGAGTAGCTCATCGAGAAGCAATAAGTTGAGATTTGATGATGTTCAAAATTTGGTTTTTAGTGAAGAGATCCGGCGGAGAGAGTCGGGTGAACCATCGACCTCTTCCGTATTGCATACAGAGTCAAGAGGAAGAGGTTCAACCAAAGAAACCAGACGCGGCAAATCAAATGTAAGAAGATCCAAGTCTAGAAATCATCGTAGTTCTCAAAACTCGAAGTCGATCGAGTGCTGGAATTGTTGGAAGACCGGGCACTATAGAAACCAGTGCAAGAGTGCACCGAAGAATCAGGAGGTCAAAGAAGAGGCAAATGTTGCCTCATCCTCAGGAGGAGATATGCTGGTATGTTCTTTGGAGAACAGAGAAGAGTCTTGGGTGTTAGACTCTGGAGCATCCTTTCATGCTACCTCACAGAAGGAACTACTCGAAAATTATGTTCCTGGTAACCTTGGTAAAGTTTACCTTGGTAATGAGCAATCATGTGAGGTTGTAGGGAAAGGTGCAATAAAAATCAAGCTGAGCGGGGACTGTATGGAAATTGAAAAATGTTAGACATATTCCCGACCTGACGAAGAATTTGATATCCGTGGGTCAGTTAGCCAGTGAAGGCTACACGACAATCTTCCATGGTGATGATTGGAAGATTTCAAAGGGTGCGATGACAATTGCTCGAGGCAAAAAGAGTGGTACTCTTTACAAGACAGTAGGAGCATGTCATCTGATTGCAGTTGCAGCAAATGAAAGTCCCAATCTATGGCACCAAAGACTTGGGCATATGAGTGAAAAAGGGATGAAGATCATTCACTCAAAAGGAAAATTACCAGGCCTCCAGTCAATAGAAATTGACATGTGTGAAGGTTGTATACTTGGAAAGCAGAAGAGAGTCAGATTTCAGACAAGTAGAAGAACTCCAAAGAAGGAGAAGCTTGAGCTCATCCACTCTGATGTTTTGGGTCCAATGACTGTCCCATCCGTTGGTGGGAACCAATATTTCGTGACTTTTATCGATGATCACTCCAGAAAAGTATGGGTTTATTTTCTGAAACACAAGTCAGAAGTATTTGAAGCTTTCAAGATTTGGAAAGCTATAGTGGAAAATGAGGCATGCTTGAAGATCAAGAAGCTCAGATCCGACAATGGTGGTGAATACGTAACCACTAGATTCAAGAAGTTTTGCTATGAGCACGGGATCAGAATGGAGAGAACCGTGCCTGGTACGCCTCAACACAATAGAGTAGCTGAGCATATGAATCGAACGTTGACTGAAAGAGCCAGAAGCTTGCGTGTGCAATCAGGCCTACCAAAGCAGTTCTAGGCAGAAGCAGTCAACACAACAACTTACTTGATCAACCGAAGTCCATCGGTGCCATTGGATCACAAGTTACCAGAAGAGGTATGGAGCGAAAAAGAAGTAAAACTCTCACATCTTAGAGTTTTCGAGTGTGTAGCATATGTGCACATCAATGATCAAGGTAGAAACAAACTTGATCCAAAATCAAAGAAATGTACTTTCCTTGGTTATGGTGAAGATGAGTTTGGCTACCGCATATGGGATGATGAAAACAAAAAGATGATCCGCAGCAGAGATGCCATCTTTAATGAAAGAGTGATGTACAAGGACCGACATAATACAAGTGCCAGCAACTCAGAAGCGAGTGGGCCAGTTTATGCTGAGCTGGAAGATATCCCAGATATTCCTATAATGAGGAGTCCTCAGTCAGAGGAATCAAATGAAAAAAGTGATGTGCAATCAGAACCTCCTACTCCAGCTCCTGTATTGAGAAGGTCCTCTCGGCCCCATGTGCCTAACAGGAGATACATGGACTACATGTTGCTGATTGATGGAGGGGAGCCTGAAAATTACATGGAAGTTTGTCAAACCACAGATGCTAGCAAGTGGGAGCTTGCCATGAAGGACGAGATGAAGTCCTTGATCTCAAATCAGACATGGGGACTAGTCAAGTTACCTATGGGAAAAAAAAAAAGCACTTCACAACAAATGGGTGTATCGAGTGAAGGAAGACCATGATGGTTCCAGGAGATACAAAGCCCGACTGGTTGTCAAAGGATTTCAGTAGAAAGAAGGAGTTGACTATACTGAAATCTTTGCTCCAGTTGTAAAACTCAATACTATCAGGACGGTGTTAAGTACTATGGCTAGTGAAGAGCTCTACCTAGAGCAATTAGACGTGAAGACTGCATTTCTTCATGGAGACCTAGATGAGGAGATCTATATGCACCAGCCTGAAGGATTTTCAGATGGAAAGAAGGATATGGTGTGCAAATTGAAGAAGAGCTTGTACGGCCTGAAACAAGCTCCAAGACAATGGTATAGGAAGTTCGAAAGCTTCATGCACAAGGAAGGTTTCCAGAAGTGCAATGCTGATCACTGTTGTTTCTTCAAGAAGTATGAGTCTAGCTATATCATCTTGCTACTTTATGTTGATGACATGTTAGTAGCAGGATCATATATAAAAGACATCAGAAAATTGAAGATGCAGTTGTCAAAAGAATTTGACATGAAGGACTTAGGCCCAGCAAAGAAGATTCTTGGAATGCAAATCACGAGAGATAAGCAAAAAGGAGTTTTGCAGTTATCTCAAGCAGAGTACATCAACCGTGTCTTGCAGAGATTTAATATGGACAAGGCCAAACCAGTCAGTACACCTTTGGCCAGCCATTTTTGTCTATCCAAGGATTAGTCTCCTCAAACAAAGGAAGAAGAAGAGTTCATGGCTAAGATTCCTTATGCTTCAGCCATTGGAAGTTTGATGTACGCGATGGTCTGTACGAGGCCAGACATTGGCCATGCAGTGGGAGTTGTTAGCAGGTTTATGTCAAATCCAGGAAAAGCTCATTGGGAAGCAGTCAAATGGATTTTGAGATATCTACGGGGCACAACAGAAAAATGTCTGTATTTTAGAAAAGGAGATCTAAAGTTACAAGGCTACGTAGATGCAGACTTTGGAGGTGAAGTTGATCGCCGAAGAAGTACCACCGGTTATGTCTTCACTGTCGGAGCTACAGCTGTTAGTTGGATGTCGCGGATACAAAAGATTGTTGCTCTATCCACTACAGAGGCTGAGTATGTAGCAGAGACAGAAGCCAGTAAAGAATTGTATGGCTTCAAGGATTGTTAGCAGAGTTGGGTTTCACTCAAAAAGAGAGTGTCTTGCACAGTGACAGTCAGAGTGCAATACATCTGGCAAAGAACTCAGTGTTTCACTCCAGAACTAAGCACATTGACATACGGTATCATTTGATCAGATCTCTTCTTGAGGATGAAGTGTTGACTTTGAAGAAGATTGTAGAAAGCAAGAACCCGACAGATATGCTAACGAAGGTGGTGACCATTGACAAACTGAAGTTGTGCTCAACTTCAGTTGGTCTGCTAGACTAACAGACCGGAGAAAACTACTGCAGTAATTGAGGTGTGAGGCCAAATTGAAATCAGTCCTCAAGTGGGAGATTGTTGAGTCAAAGAAGGGGCTGCGCCCACTTTCTTTTGACAGCACACAATGGAAGAAAAAAAGAAGCAGCCCCAATTGCTTGAAAATTGTAAAAACCGGAGGTGCTGATTTTTGTTGAAAAAATCAGTACACAAATGTGGAAAAATATGTGCAATCCCCATCTATAAATAGAGGGGAAATGATGAAGCAAAGACACCAAAAACACAAAAGAAAAACACGAGAAAGAAAAAAAAAAAAGTGATCGGAAGCAGATAAACTTTTAGCTTCTGTGTGTGTTTGTGTTGTGGGTTGTGAGTGAGTCTGAAAGTGTTTTGTAAACACGAGTGTATTTCTTTTTTCTTAATAAAATATCTGCAGTAGTCCGGAGACGTAGACATTATTAGTCGAACTCCAATCTCAATTTGGTGTGTCCAATTTTTTATTTTTTATTTCACTTTTATAGATCCGACTTCATGGAAAATTCAGTGTATTTTTTCTAACAGTTGCTTGATTAATTTTGTACGTGAAAAGGAGATTAATAGAAAAAAAATAAAAAAAATTAAAAAATGAGATAGAGATGAGAAAATGAAGGACATAAAGAGGTGAATTTTATATACTTTGAACTAGAATTTTTTGCCAGCGGTCGCCTTTGAACTAGCAATTTTGCTCTGAAACTCTGAAACCCTAATTGCTCAACCTCTCTCTTCAATTCGCCGCCGATAGCCTTCCCCGGCGACGGCGGGGCTTGGCCAGCGGTCGCCTCTGACCGCTCATCCCGCCTCGGTCGTCGTGTGCCCTGATTTGCTGCGACTCTGATGGATCGCTACCCTCCATTTGCTGGCGATGTGGAGTCTCGTGGAGTCACCTCTCTGGTCGGAGTCTTATCGGCGAGGGGTGGGGCTTTCCCAGCCACCGGCGGCCCTTCAATCGGTGATGGTAAGCTCTTCTCCTTCTCTGCTCTGCTGGCTTTGGAGTCACTGTTGGTGGGTGCCGTTCTTCCCAGCGGAGCTTCCAACGGGTGGTGGTTGGCCGGAGTTCTGCGGTGGTGCTCGGCGGTGTATGGGCCCAAGGATGGAGGAGACCTCCGACTGTTGCGTCGTGGCGGTCGGGGTGGATGAACCGTAGGCTAGTGGTGTTAGGCGGAGGGGGGATGGAATCCCAACTTTCTTGAACTCGGCTAGTGGTGTTAGACGGGTTCGGGAGGTGCGGGTGGGGTTTGGTTGGTCGGGGTTCATTCGGTTGGTGGTGGATCGATTATGGGATTGGTTTCGGCTTCGGTTTCGGCTACTGTATAGGCGGTTGCTCAGTTTCGGTAGTGGCTTCTCGGGCTGGGACTTTTCTTGAGTCGGTTGTTCACTGCTTGTTCGGGCTAGCTCGTTCGCTGGGGAAGGGATGTTAGATTTATTTTAGTTTATTTTTGTTGTTGTCGTTTTAGTCTGTTTGAGTCTGTGTTAGTTAAGTGTTTTTGGTCTGGGCTCTTCGCCTGAGTGTTTATGTTTGGTCCTTTTGGTTGTGTAGTTTACCCCGTGGGGGGCCGATCCTATTCTCCTGTGGGGAGCGATTTTAGTTGTCAGTAGTGTTTTGAGTCTGTTTTCTTTTAGTTTGGCTAGTTGAGGTTTTATGCGGTATTCGGACATGTCCTCTCAGTTTTTAGTTGATAGCTGTCTTATTCGGCTATGAGCTGTATTGCACTTTTGTGCCTTTTGGTTATAATAACATCTATCNACTAGAATTCTTTGACTGCCCACCGAAAGTTTTAGGGGCCCTTTTGCTTTTTGTGTTGCCTTTTGTCATGCAATGCAACTTGAATAGAGGTAGCAATTATGTGTGTAATAGCACAAAAGAGTTAAAGAATGTGTGGTCAATTCATCTGGTTCATAAGTTGTGTTCAAGTCTTGCAAGAAGGTCTACAAAAACTTGTACAAACTAAAGAAGAAGAAGAAGATAATTGAAGCTTGGTTTGCTCTAGTGGAAAATTGACCTTATATGAGTGAGTTTGTTTTTATTATTAATTGAATGAATGACACGTATTAGTTAATGATGACGTTATAATTGTACACGCTTCAGTTTTAATCTTCCAGCCGAATAAAATATGAATTGGAACATGATTTTGAAATAGACAAATTTTCCGGACCTGAATTAATGAGTAGTATTGTTGTTAGATAATAAGATAAAGCTCTAATAATGAAGTTCTATGGTTGATTTAACAATCATACATTTGTATAATTAAATTTAGTGGGCAATTATTATGATACAGATGGAATAAGCAATAGCGCTTCATAACTGGCTACTATTTTGATTTTATGAAGAAATAGGAACGATAACAATCTTCATAACATGCTACTATTTTAAAAATTAGTGTCTAGTGTATGTATAGCTTATTATCAAAGAGTAGCCTATTATTTATTTATTCATTAAAAATATTAAAAGTTCTAATATTATCAACGGTCTATCTCATTTGTTGAAAATATTTTCTAACTCCATACTTTAACTTTGAATATCCATGGTGAGTTTTCCCGCAAAGATTTATTTGGCTTGGCCTACACTGCCTAAAAAAATGAAATACTAACGAAAAATTCTAACGGGAATATATTCAACTGGAATTTTAACGGCATTCCAATGTTATTATTTCTGTTGAAATTTTAGAATTTCTCAATAGATTCCAACGAAAATTTCAACGAAAATATTCCGTTGAAATGAGTTTTCCACTAGAACTATCGTGGGTTTTGACAATTCTGACAATAGATTATTCAACGTTGAAATATGTGTGGAAATAAAAATTTCAGCAAAAATTTTTACGGAATAAACCGTTGAAAAAATGGTCGTTGGAATCATCAAATTCCAACTAATTTCAGTGAAAATTGATTCCAACAGTATATTTTCCTTGGAATATCCATAGAATATATTACCGTTGGATTTTTCGTTGGGACATAACAATATTTATTTATTTATTTTATTTTTGTTTAGTGTTAGGAGTTTAAATTGTATATTTTACGTAACTTACTTAGCCATTAAAACAGACCTTCAATTATATTTACTAGTTTTACCCAGTGCATTTGCACGAAAATCGATATAATATAAGCAAAAGTGAAATAAATTTCATAACTTAATAAATGAGAAAAATTTTAAAAAAGTGAATCTAAATATTATTAAATACTTCCTTATTTACAACACTCGTGGTTTTCCTATCGTAAGAATCCCCATCTTCGACTTGTGAATCTGAGATTGATTTTTCAAAATACTTGTTGTATCTTTGTCATATCCGAAAAAAATATTTTTTTATTATTATATGACTGCAATAATAAAAAGAGATATTTGTAGTCATTTTTAATTAGTTGTGAAATGTGTATTTATATAACACCAAAAAATATATAGTATCAAAATAAAAACAAAAATATTTGATATTTCAGGACATAAAAAGACGTTAAAAAATGAGCATAATCCAAAATAGGACCTGCCAAAATAAATTTTGTAACTGGAAGTTACATATTATTATTAAATGATGAACATATCTATATATATATAAAGAGGTTGTTGGAAAAATACATTAATAGAAAGTTTGACCATATAAATATAATGTTTGACTTACTATTAATGGAAAGTTAAAAAAAAACACATGTGAATCTTTAGTAACAAAATCGAAATCTTATTTTTTCGGTAACAAATTTCGAGATTCTTATGGCAAAATTTAAATCCCATTTTTTTCGTATCATATTTTATTTTTTTACCAAAATTTAAATCATATCTTTTTTTGGTAACAAATTTGGAGATTTTTATGCAAAAAATGTGTCAATTATTTATGAAAACAATTCTAAATACAAATTAATTTAAAATCTGTGCAAAATTGGATACAAATTTAGGAAGCAAATAGTTGTATAATTCTTAACCAATTCTTCCAATCTTATTGAATAATTTTTTCTTTCAAAAAATTGTGTAAATTGGATAAAGCCACGTGCAATTTTTATTTTAAAATAAAACTGATATTTGGACGGGATGTACATTCAAAATTGTGTCCACGTTTTATGGTAACAAAAACGGTTCATCATTGATATTTAAAGTCACCTTATCCAATTATTTAGGAAAAATTGTATGCAACTTTTCAAATTTAAATGTATCGATGTTTTTGGATTCATATTTTTTTTCTTAATCATGTTTTACCGAGATTTTGGTAAGTTCATATTATTTTTTTTAGGAAAGCGACAGTTGCATAAACATTAACAATTTATTTCATTTTTTTATTAGAATTATTTTCAATTCAATTTGTTTGGTACAAAATTTGGTGCAATGTTAGGAAAATTTGGTTGCATTTTTAGGAAAAATTGATAATTTTTTTTATTTGGTTTAAAAAAAAAAATCGGATCAATTTGTTTAATAAAAAAATCGGTTTATTGGTAGGAAAATCGGTTTCATTTTCGGGACTAACTAATGATTCTTTTCAATTTTTATTAATTGAAATTTTGAATTAGATTTAAAATAAATAATGGGTGAAAATCCCTAAAAAATTCTACTTTTTTTTCTACTTTAATTTTCTTCAGTAAATAAGATCCTTTATTTTTTTTTAATTTTGTTAACTAATAACTAATAATATGCAATTTTGGATAAATTTGAACACATATGTAGTACTTTACGTGCCAAAGAATCAAAACAATAATGTTGTACATAAGGAAGTGTTTAATAACATATAAATTTCATTTTTCATGAAATTTTTAATGGCATGAGACAATTTAAATACAAAAATACTTTTTAAAAAATATATAGGTAATAAATGCTCCCGTGCATCGCACGGACACCATACTAGTTTTTATTAAATGAACACCTATTTTATTTAATGAACTCATAATATTATTAATTGCTAGATGAATAAATTTTATTGAATCTTGCTACCATCAATCATAGCACTACATACAACTAAAAATAGTATATATATAGGATGTGGTTCAAATAAGAATCAAGTCCTAGCGTGAGAACCGTGAAAACCGCTATTTTTAATTGTATGTAGTGCTATGATTGATTGTATTTAGTGCTATTTTTAATCAGGATGTATTTTATTAAAAATAGCAACACAATTTATGTGAGCATTTGTAAAAATGATAGCACCATGTAAGATTAAAAATAGCATCATACACAATTAAAAATAGCATCAAATATGGTTCTCACGGTTCTCACACCAGAAAATGTTTTTATTTGAACCACTCCCTATATATATATATAGATTTACCAATACAAAGTTCAGTTCAGGGTCTTCAGGCCATTTTCTCAACTAAATTAATATTTTGTTATAAATTTTGAAGGTTGAACTTGAATCGTGAATTTATGTGAAATCCATGGTTGTCAAAACCGGACCGGACCGGCCGGTCCGACCGGTTCAACCGGCGACCGGACATAGTACCGGTCCGATTTGAGTGTTAGAACCGTTGGGAGCAAGAACCGGCTTCGAACCGGTCAAACCGGTGAACCGGTACCGGTTCGGCGGTTCTGAATTTCGAGTATTGAACTATTGATTTGTTGGCCCAACTCAACTTATTCACTTAGAAAATCAGATTTTTGTTGGCCCAACTTATTTAGATTTTTATTGGCCCAACCCAATATTAAAAAAAAAAAAACTTAATGAATAACAAAAAATCAAACAAAGAGACTAGAGAGAGTGCCCGACTCCAAAATTCTGAAATCAAAAATCCCAAGTACAAAACCCTATCTCTCTTCATCTTCGCTAGTTCGCCTCCATCACCATCACCGGCCCGCAAATCCGGTCAGTGCCCGTCTGAAATTCGTCGTGCTCGCAACATCTCCGTTCGTGAACCTCTGCAAATCCAACCTTATTTCTTCCGATTGTGAACTATCCGCGACTCCGACCAGAATTTGTCCCTTCGTGAACCATCTCCCCGACGACAAGGACCATCTCTCCGACGACCCTTGCCTTCGGCTAGGTTGAAGCCCTACGCACTCCGACGACAAGAACCAACGGGAGACGACAAGAACCGACGTCTCTGTTGCTGCCTTCGGGGTCCTTTTTGCCTCATTCCTGGTATCTGTTGGTCGCACCTCCGGTCGCGACAAGTTGTTCGTTGTTTGTTGTTCGTTGGTCGCACCTCAGGCCGACATTTTTTTGCACCTCATTGTTCGTTGTTCGCTCGTCCTGACTAGTGCACTGCCGTTCGACCCTGTTCTCTATTCACTCATCCGCTCTGTTGCTGTCATATATAGCAGCTCTCGTGGTCCGACCAGGCGACCAGCTGTCCGTCACAGGCTCACAGGTATGGAGGGTTCAAATAATGAAATGCTATCGACACAATCTAGCCGTGGAAAAACTGATCCTGCTTGGGAATTTGTCAATTTAATTCGTGCGAATGGAAAGTCCACATACACTTGTTTGTTCTGTAAGAAACAATTCAAAGGTGGGGGAATTCATCGAATGAAATGTCATTTAGCTGGGAAGAAAGGAGAAATAGCTACGTGTAAGAAAGTGACGCACGATGTTAAGTCTCGGATGGCAGCACACTTGGACGAAGTAAAACAAAAAAAAGATGATCCTAATTACGATGATTATGAAGAAGGGAGCACGGCAAATGCACCTGAAGAAGAATTGCAAGAAGTACTCGAGTCTACTCCGGCTACCGGTAAAGGGAAGAGAAAAGCCGTCGCCGGTCCTGTCGATAGATATTTTGCTCCGAGGACAACTCCAGGATCTCAGCCAAGCCTAAAAAGTGTGTTTGCAACCAAAGAGGCGGTGAAAAATGCTAACATGGCTATTGCTCGATGGTTGTACGCCAATTGCATTCCATTTAATGCGACCAAATCTTGTTATTTTCAGCCAACTTTAGATGCAATTGCTGCCATTGGACCTGGATTTAAAGGTCCTTCATATAATGATGTTAGGGTGAACTTGTTGGGAGATTGCAAAAAAGAGTGTCAGCTTATCGTTGAAAGTTTTCGAAGCAGTTGGAAGAACTCTGGGTGCACACTTATGGCAGATGGCTGGAGTGATCAGAGGCAAAGAACTTTGATAAACTTCTTGGTATATTGTCCCACAGGTATGACATTCATTAAATCTGTTGATGCTTCAGACATGGTGAAAGATGCAAAAAATCTGTTCAATTTGTTTGTTGATGTTATTGAATGGATTGGGCCTACAAATATTGTGCATGTAGTGACCGATAATGCGGCAAATTATGTAGCAGCTGGAAAGTTGATTCATGATAAGTATGAAAACATTTTTTTGGTCCCCATGTGCAGCACATTGTTTGAATCTGATATTGAAAGATGTCTCCTCATTACCTCATATAAGCCACCTCGCTTCTCGTGCTTCAAAGATTACTATCTTTGTCTATAATCATATGGTATTTTTGTCTTGGCTTAGAAAGAGGCCTGGTTGGAAGGAGATAGTACGTCCAGGAGTTACTCGATTTGCTACAGTCTTTATTACTTTAAAAAGCATTTGTGATCATAAAGAGGACTTGCAAGCTTTGGTGGTTGATAAACACTTTACTGGGCATAGATTAGCTAAAAGTGTTAATAGAAAAATTATTTGTGAAACTATATTGGATGCTAAATTTTGGCGAGAGTGCCAAATTGCGGTTAAGCTTGCCGGCCCTCTTATTAGACTGTTGCGAATTGTTGATGCGGACGAAAAGCCGTCTTTGGGATATGTGTATGAAGGAATGCAAAGGGCAAAGAATGGTATCAAGGAGATGTTCGGAAAAAGAAAAAATGTGTACAAGCCTTACACTGAAAGTATTAAGGCTCGATGGGATAAACACTTGCATCGTAGTATCCATGCTGCAGCTTATTTTCTCAATCCGGCTTTCTTTTATGATGAAAGTTTTTGTGAGAAACATAGAGTGTTGAATGGATTACTTGATATACTGGACATCAAGAGCCTATGTAATGATTCGATTAAAGCAATGAAAGAGATACAAATATATAGAGAGCGCAAGGATAGTTTCGCTAGGCCATCTTGTTTAGAGGCTGCAAAATCACTTACACCAGGTAAAAATATTATTTATAGTTGTATAATTCTTTTTATGTACATATTGTCTAATTCTTTTACTTTTAATCAATTTTGTTCCTATTTTATTATTGTAGATGAATGGTGGAGGTTGTTTGGCGGGAGTGCTCCCATATTAAAAAATATTGCCATCCGCATCTTGAGTCCAACTTCTTCATCATCCGGATGTGAACGAAATTGGAGTTTGTTTGATATAATTCACACCAAAAGAAGGAATAAACTGGAGCATCAAAGGCTTTGTGATCATGTTTACATCACTTACAACTTGCGTTTGAAAGATAGGTAAGTTAATATTATTATTTATTAATTAATATGTGCGATGTTTCTTTTGTTGGCATTTGTTACATTTTAAACGTCTCTAGATAAATTATAATTTCTATATTATAGGAAACATCAAAAGAAAAGATCTTATGATCCAATTGATTATGAAAGCATTAACAAACTTGATTTTTGGGTGGTGGATGACGATCCACAACCGGAATTTGATGAGGATGAAGTTGGTAACTTAATTTATGAGGAACAAGCTATTCCAATTGTTGGTAAGTTGTTTGATTACAAAAAAATTATATCTTTGGTATATTTATTTTGAGTACTTCATGTTAATCTATGCTCATTTACGTAGATCGCAATGAAGTTAACATGGACATAAATATGCCCGATGCATCCAATTTGAACTTTGAAGATGGTGGAGATGATGGAAATGGGGATGATGATCTTCATGGTTATGGTCATGCCGATCTTGGATTTGGAGGAGTTAGTGCAAATTATGATGATTCGTTCTAGTCGGTGATTTGATGTATTTTGAACTTGAACTACTCGAAGCTATTTCTTTTTTTCCTTCGTTATAATGGATTGGATGTATTTTGATTTTTGATGACTTTGTACTTTGTAGTTTGTATTTGTAATTTGGATTGCCTTGCTTTAGACATTAACTTATGAATCTATTGTTTTAGTGAACTTAAATTATACCCAAAATATTGATTATTGAACTCTTATTTAAAAAAATGTCATTATATGCTATAAAATTAATGATAAAAATATATACAATTATATATTATACATATAAAATAAATAAATAAATAATATATTAATTAAACCGGTTCGACCGGTTCGATCACTGGTCCGACCAGTGAACCATTGAACCAGTAGCTTTACCGGTTCGATGACCGATCCGGTTTTGACAACTTTGGTGAAATCTCATATATTTATAACCAACTATGTTACATGTCACTATGAATTGACCCCTAAATGAAATTTCAACAACTAAAATAATCCACAGGTTAATACACGATATTAATCAAATTAAGTTTTCTAATAATATCATCTAAAATGTAGTAGATGTGACATCAAACCATACTCCTTTTTAAATTCAAAATAAGATCCTCAAACAATTAACTTTTTGTATATCAAACATTTTGTATATCAACTTCGAATCAGTAGGCTTGAAGGCTAGCTAGATTTATTTTTTGAAACTTTAGATATCGTCCCTTTTAAGTTTTAAGATGGATAATGACCCAACTTATTAACGCTTAATTAGCACGCGTACTTGTACAATACAAGATTTTGTCATATGTATAAACAAGATAAATATATTTTAATACTATTTTTATTATTCATTATACTTTCCCATGGTATCCCATTTTTATATAATTAGCATAAAAATATCATTTCAAGTATTAACCTGTATATTAAATATTTATGTCAAATGAAAAATCGTTGAAAGAAGATTAATTTGATAAATTATCTATTTAAAATTGTGTACGAATAAATATTTTTAAGTTTTTATGTTTAAAAAATATATTCATATTAAATTAAAAATAAAAAACGTGTGAAAATAGTATATATATTTTAGATTTTTATACAAATTTAATATTTACGACAATTCAAATTGTTGAAGGAAGATTAATTGGATATATTATTTATTGAGAATAATTAAAAAATAAGTTTTTATTTAAAAAATATGGACATTAAATTTAAAATAATAAAGTATGAAAAAGTTTTTATTTAAAAAATATGGGCATTAAATTTAAAATAATAAAGTATGAAAATAGTATAAATATTTTAGCTTTTTATGTAGATTAAATATTTGTGCCAAATAAAAAGTTGATGAAGTAATCCTGGTTTGATATTGTTTGTCCCATTTTTGTCGCATTTTTCGTGTTTGTTTTGATTTTTTTTCTCCGTTTTAGGTCGTTTCTTGTGTCTTTAGTCTGTTTCGTGTTTTATTATGTATTTTCCTTCATTTTGAGGTTTTAGGTGTTTTCGTTTGTTTTTTCGGTTTTTCTTCGTGTTTGGTCATTTTTGGTGTGTAGGTCGGAAGTTTCGGGCGAATTTTATCAACAGGAAAAATTTGTTTCAAGAATATAATTGAATAGATGGGTTCGTTAGCGATGCATAAGAAAAAATGGAACTCAATTCCGAGTTCGGACGAGCTTAAACGATGCTAAAACATGAAGTGGCATAGTGCAGCCCAGGTCGCGACCGCACCCCCACACCCAGGCCCAGACGCGCGCCTCGCAACCCCGGGGATCGCGCCTCGCGAGAAAAACAGAGGCCGCGCCACAGCGTCTCGCGCATGCGACTGATTCTCGACTAATTCTCGCGCCCCGCGACTTGTTAAGCGCGCGGGCACTCCTAGCGCTTGGCCCCAGCGACCTCCCAACTCGCGAATCGCGACCGAGTCGACTCCTGTTTTTATTTTTGCTCGTTTTTTCTCGTTTTAGGTCGGTTTTTCGAGCACTATATATCAAAACGATCCTTAGACTCGCGGGAATAATCCCCAATGACGTTTTTCACTTTCTCCTACTCTTACACTTGGATTTTGATCGTTGTTTTGCTCAATTTTTCTTCTTTATTTTTCTGGATTAAGCTTGTTCATTAGATTCGACTCTTGGTTCTTTATTAATAGTAAGTTTTTCTTATTAATCCTCGAATAAGAATGCTTGGGTTCTTGAGATGGATTGTGTTGAATTCTACATGAACATGAGTAGCTTTTTCGTTTCGTTAGGGATATGAGATGATGATGATGTTTAGAATTTAATTGTGATTTTCATGCTCGTTGATCGTTCAATTTATGCGACTTGTGCTTAACTAGGGTTTATAATTCTCGTGCATTGAATGTTGAATATTGTCGAAGAGTGATAGTTCAATTTGCAATTGATTTCCAATTGAATATTCATTCTTGTGTGTTGTGTTTAAATCCAACGAGCTAGTAGATTAACAATCGTCTTGGATAATTAATCAACTCTTAGAACCGAAAAGGGAGGAGTTGATCGATCTAGACTCATATGAATAGACTTGTTCCGTAACGTATTGTCTATGTGTTGTGTGATTTGCGTGATTTATCGTCTATGATACCCTCTTGTTACGAAGAGTTACTGAGGGTTAATCTTTAGACGTTAGGTTGTTCGAATCATCCAACCGAATGATTTTAGCTTGATATTTGCATTGGTTAGAAAATCATCATCCCCGATGCCCTAGCTTCTTATCCCTTGATCTTCATCTTTGCTTTTAAGTTCGATTTCGCATTGTTTGAATTCTCTTTCTTAGTTGATAATTATAAACCACTACTTGATTAGAGTGTTTAGGATTTATTTTTCTTTTATGTGTTATCAACACCATTCCTAAATTCCGAACCGCCTTCCTTGAGAGATCGACTCGGGGAACGAATCATTCGACTTTGTACTCGGTAAAAAAATATTTTGCTACAACAGATATATTATTTGTTTAACAATGTGTAAAAGAAGATTTTTTTTTAGACTTTTTCATAAAAAAAGGTTACGATTATTAAATTAAAAAAATTATGAAAATAGTATTAATATATAATTCAAAAAATGTGAAAGGAAAAAATTATATAAAAAAGTATATATCATGATTTAGTTAAAATTAAATGGAAACAAAATAATCTAGATAAAGACAGATTTTAATTAAAAGAAATTAAAAATAAAAAAATATCATCAAATTTTAGTGTTTTATTTGTACTATAGTAATAAATTTAAGTCTTGTATGGTGTGAAAAAATAAATAAATAAATAAAAACGATACTCACCCAAATGAAAATTTTGAAGTTGAGTCTAATTATTTTATTAGAATTAATTATTTTTATAGTATATGACATGTTTTATTAGAATTAATAATTTTTGTGAAACAACGTCAAGTTCAGGTATATGTGTCAATATTATAGACCCAAAAATNGACCCGGGCTCTGATACCACTGTTGGATTTCAGTCGTACGAATCAATCGCACACGCAGCGGAATTTTAACATTTTCTTACCAACAATGAAGATCCGGCTATAGCTATTTGATACGATCCTAGATCGCGTGAATAATCAACGAAATTTACAGTTTAAGCTTTGTCTTCAACTATAGTATCCACGCAATCTAGATCCCGGTGCACGTTCCAACGCAATGAATCCTTTCCGATGAAGACGCTAGGAATCCTCAGTCAGAAAGCCAGAGAGTGTTTCTGTGTTTTACGATGTATTTCTTTTCTCTCATCTAATGATCTGATCGTATGTATGACTCCCATGAGATTATGACCTATTTATAATTAGGTCAAACCTAATTATATGGGCCGTAGGATAACCTAGCCCAATAGGTAATTGGACCTAATCCAATTAATGATTTAATTAAATGTAAGTCCAATTTTAACTTAATTAAATATTTTCTATCTAATAGAAAATAATCTTATTACTCAAAAATAAATATACCAATCTAATTGAATATTTAACACTCTCGATCACTCTTAGCCGGAAAATAGATTGCATATTGTGACCCTATAGGCCTTCATATATTGACATAAATCTAATTTATGTTCCTCACGAAACTCCTAGACTGCATCGAAGGACGAACTCAAAATATGAAGTACGTTTACATAGACAAAGCAAACAAACCTTTCGTGTAGAACTCAATAGTGATACGGTCCCTTCATTCACGAACCACTCGATTAAGCTTAGGAGTTGAACGTGTGTCTATCCAAACAACTTAATCATTTTATCTCATCTCACTGGTTGATTTTAACAATTATATTTGAACACTATTTCAAATATAATCACGTCCATTGCCCAATGACTTTATCAACCCAGTATAGAAAAAACGAGTGTTCTCTCGAAACTATATTCGAGAAATGAATCCTATCTTGGCTCAACTACCAATTCCATGTATATCGTGACCAACCCAACACAAGCCCGTATCAACCCATAAGGGTGTAAGCTTTGGACTAGGTCTAAGTAAATCACTCTATACATGAATGCGTATTGACCTCAAGTCAAAGGACTATTACACCATTCCACACACCGATACTCCCATAGACACATAAACAAATGGTTTATCGGTAGGGTATACCAATACTCTCCAAAGTACCCATGTGTCTATCACGAATAACAATTATTCATAGTAGTGAGACATACTATATTCTCGAAGAATGTGATGCAGACCACATGTCAATCTATCGTGTATCATTAATATTCCTTTCTTAATGATCATTGATTGAGGCGATTTAAGAGTTATACTTTATCAATTAACATCTCACTCTGTTAATGACAGTATTAACTCAAGGGAGTAATTAATTAATAAATTGCAAACAATCAAACAATTATTTAATTAATTGCAATACCATAATTATAATCCAATATAATTATTAATGTGATCATGTATATATGTCCTTAAAATGATTGTCTCTAGGACACATATACCAACAATCTCCCACTTGAACTAGAGACAATCACCAATGTATCTAATACACATTTTCTTAAAATGACTATTGTGCTCAACTATGCACAATGATTTCGTGAACGGACCATTCAAGTTATGTTCAGTTTGAACACGTTCTAACTTATTTCTCCTCTATCAATTATCTCTAAATAAATGATAGCGCATTTGTACATGTTTATTTTGTTGTTGGATCTTGGTTCCTTTGCCCGTGCAATCGCACCGTTTTATCATAATATGTAGATATTAGATAAATGGCACTTGGAACTACCCCTAGTTCATTTAAGAACTCATGTATCCATTCAGCCTCTATAGGCTTTTAATGCAACAACGTACTTGGCCTTTGCGGTTGAATTCGCAGTGGTTTATTGCTTGAACCATTCCAGCTCACTCCCACATCATTGAAATGAATGTACTATTAATTCATCATTCCCACCATAGAATAAAATATATCATTTAGTCCATCTAATGTATTAAATAATAGTCTTAATAGTCTTCCAATATATCTCCCTAGGATTTTATTGGAGTCTGCAAGTGATACTAAGTGCATAATCCATATAGACCTCGTATGTGTCATAACATGCATGATAGACTCCATTGCATAAGCATATGGGATGTTCTTCATGCCCCCAAGTTTGGCATCAATTGAAAGACAATCTTTCATGCCAACTTAATGTCATGACCATCGGAATATTCCCTTTTGTTAGAATTTTCCATAGAGAAGCACTTCTGTACCTTGACTACATACATGGACCGTGAAAACTCTAACACTCTATTAGGTCTATTTCGATAGATCCTAATTTCAAGAGTATAGCAGATTTCACCCAAGTCCTTCACAATGAAGGTACTTAATAATCAATCTTTCATGGACTGCTGGTGAGGAACATCATTTCATTATCAATATGTCATATACATATATGATAAAAAAATAATATTATCCTCATTACGTTTACTATAAACGCATAGATCCTTCTTACTTCTCACAAAGCCAAACAATTATGTAACTTTGTAGAAACAAACATTTCAGCTCCCAGAGGCTTGCTTAAGTCCACTATTGGACCTTTGTAACTCGCATACTAATTTTGACTTTGACTTGGATATAAAACCTTCAGGTTGTATCATATATACCCTCTAATTTTCCATCAAGGAAAATGATTTTAACATCCATCCGTCAAATATCATAATCATAGTATGCAACTATTGCAAGTAAAATCTAAATGGACTTAATTTTGTCAGTTTGTGAAAAGGTCTCATCATAATTAATGTCTTCACATTGACTATAACCTTTATCAACCAATCTGGCCTTATAGGTTTGTACTTTGCCATTTGCATCTGTTTTCTTTCGAAAACTCATTTGCATCCAATAGGTCTAACCCGCAAGTCAACCAAGTTCTAAACTTGATTCGTGTATATCGAGTCCATTTATGATTTTATGGCATAAAGCCACCTCCCTGAGTCCATGTCTTACATAAACTCAGTATAGGTCCTAAGTTCACTCCTGTTAGGAATCTCCACATCGTCGTGATCCTCCAATAGGAAAGACAATCTAATTGGTTCACGACGAGTTTCACTCTACCTACGGAGTTCAGTATTTTGTGTTTGTTGTTAGACATTCTGATCATGAAGAAGTTCTTGTGCGTTAGAATTTCTCAACAATTAGAGGGTTCTCAAAAATCACGTTTGCATGTGTTTATTGAGAATGAACGACATCCAAACCATTCGGTATTGGTTGTATATGAGTGTGCTGCACTTCTGCAGTTTCACCCATATTACTCCCACTAGCTAAAAGTTGTCCATCAAATGACAAAATTCTATTCAGGGAATCACAAATACCTCCCTCTAAATCTTTGTTAATACCAAACGACAATTCTCGACCTCAATGTTATTTTGAGTTTCTTGAACTTTTCAAGTTCTATCACAACACGACCTTGTTCCTTGAAGAAATAATATTCTCCTAGAAACATCTTCTATCTAAAGACAATTACTCTATGTTCCCTAAGAAAATAGAATAAGTATTTTTTGTGTTTCTTTGGATAGTCTTCAAAATAACATTCGTCACTTTTAGATTCCAATTTATCTGTTAAAAGTTTCTTCACATATGCTAGACAAACCCCAGGTTCACATATGTTGAAGACAAGGCCTCTTGCCACGCCATGATTCATATGACGTCTTTACAACTGATCTCAATGGACTCTATTCAAAATATAAATCGAGTTCAATTAGGCATAACATCAATGATATGTAGAAGAGTAGTGAAACTTAACATGAATTTAACCATATCTAATACGGTTTGATTGCTCCTTTCGAAGACTTCATCAAATGAGTTTTAGGAGGTATCCATTACAATTTGAACTCCATGAAATTTCAAGTAATAAAGAAACTTCATACTCAAGTATTCTTCTCCTCGATCAAATCGAAAAGATACTTTAGTCATGTTGTTTCTCTACTCCAAACTTATACTTCTTGAATTTTCTAAGGTTTCGATTTGTGTTCTATAAGACACACATAACTCAACCTTTAAAATCATTAGTAAGATGATGGAGTACAAAATCTCTTCTAACTTGAGTATCAAAAGGTCCACATATATCAATGTAGATCAACTCAATTGTTCTTTGGCTTTTGTCCCTGTCCAAAAAGGACGTATTGGTCATCATTTCATTTAAGACAAAATACACAGATTTCATGTAACTCAAAGACGTGATGTTAAGTAATCTAATTTACTTAACCTTGATAATAATGTCTCATTAATATGACCAATTCAACAATGTCATAAGAAAATGGAGATTTTCGTATTATTTTAAACTTTTGTTTAAACAAAAAAATTCTATGCAGTGTTCGCAACACCCTGTGCCTTGAAACACACACAACCTCTCTTCCAACGTCATTTTCTTTGCAGAAAATACATATATCATTGAACATTTTCAGCTTTTATTCATCCTTTCATTAGGCTTCTAGGTTGTAGGTCTAGAAACAATTTCAGCCTATTTTCTACTCACTCTTACCTTTGGTAAGATTTAGCAGAAGAACTCACTATGAGTACAACCTTTCCTAAGAGTGAATGAATTGTAAGTCTTGAGCATGTGCAACTAAGGCATCGTAGTTCTCATATCATTTCATATAAAAATTCACAATGAAGTTAAACTATGAAATTGGAGCGACTATAAGATGATATTCGCAGCGACATGATTCTGGAGTTTCATTCCAACCAAAGTCAGACTCCCAATCAGTCCAATCATCTCCACAACATGCACAAAGACTTTATCCCATCATGTAGCCTGCATTTGAAGAGATTTCCCAACAGTTCAAACTCCAAGGTTTGAGACTGAGGTCATAAAGTCTCTTTAAATGCTCTCACATTCATTAGGATTCATCTTATCACATTGTCTCTTCAACCTAGTTGACTTAGAGAACAACACGGCACATTACACTGAAATTTTATCATCCTAATACGTCTTATGGGTATCATGGTCAAACGCATAGTACCCAAAAATCTTATTAGGTACGATGGGCATCGTTGTGTCGAACACATATTTAACTCGTTTTTACCACAACAACAAACACAAAAGGTGCAGTCAATCCAGATAATTCGGTCCAGTCAACTTATTCATTTCCATCATACATTTCAATGATAAATTCAAAATTCTATTCAACCTAGAAATATATAGAACAGGAATATAAAACAACAAGATCACATTTGTTAACTAAATTAATATGGCTTTTAATTAATTTAGCTCCCACTATTTTCACATACTCTACGACCCCTTCAGAGGAGTACAGACTCATATCAAATATAGTCATAGTGAGCCAAGATCCACATCCATCCTACTATAGTCCCAGCTAGGGCTGATCACTATAATAGATGTAGCAGTAGGTCTCTAAACCAATTGTAAACAATTACAACTCTTGGTTGATCAAATCAAATTTGATCGACGTCCTTAGTTCATTTCGACGCAAGGGCGACAAGAATTAGCTAAGTAAGTCAAAACCATCACACGATCACAAACATATGTATCTATGAATGAGTCTGAGCCTCGTAGACCTAAGCAAACACTAGGGTGTAAATACTTTTGGACGAAGAGGTTTTTGCACTCATTCGGGAACATTTTAATGGGGTATTAAATATCTAATATTCAAACAAGATCCAACTAATAATACATATCGGGCGCCGCCTACCCGAGCATAATATAACGCGGTTCGACAAATACTGGGCGCCGCCTACCCAGACAATATAATCGCGGACGGTAATTAAAATAAATAAACTATTTAATTTATTTCAATTAGACAAATAAGAGCAAATAATCCAATTATCATGCATTTATAATATTACAAACACAAAATAATAACAATATGTACTCAAAATACATATAAGTAAGTAATCTAATTACCCATGTATGTATTCAAAATACATACAAGTAAATAATCTAATTACTCATGCACTTATATGGTTCTAAACACACATAATAATGATGTATTCAAAATACATAAGCCAAGCGAATTCATGAATCAAAATAATGTGCTAAAATGGTAATCAAAATTACTAAAATTTTAAATCATTAAACAAGCTCGAAGCTTCGTTTTGTTCATTAAATATTTCAAAAATATTTATCAGTCGTTGGACAACAATTTTAGTTTGAAATATACCTCAAGGGCTAATTTCAATTTTAGGAATTTTTCAAAAATTTAAAACACTTTCAACTTTTTCAAAATTCTGAATTTTGAACACTCAAACAGGCCTTAATACTTTTTTGAAATTACAAACAGGCCCTAGGCCAAATCTATACTTATATAAAAAGACATTCTATTTACTAGAAATAGTAGGCAGGAAAATCGAAAGTAATTAATGTTTGCTGAAAATAAAATGACATTAATTACATATCTGTTTTGGTATTTATAGGTTTGATATTTATGGGATAAAAATCAGAACTGATTTTCTTACCTTTGTTGGAAAAGTCAAATGTAAGTATAGATTTATTTATATTATCAAATCATAAAAAGATATTAAATCTATATTGTTAAAAAAAATAATTCATATAATTTTATAACAATTCCACTATATTATTTAACAATATTTCTTTTTATTATATAATAAAATAATAATTAATATATATGGTGAACAACAATAAGTAAAACTGTTACTTTCTCTTATATCAAGGGATAAATTTATATGCTAAAATTAAATTTTTATTAGTATAAATATATTATTGAGATAATATATTAATTATTTTACAAGCTAGCCCTAACATGCTCATATTTAATGTTCTGACTAAAAAAACAATGCTGGTTAAAAGATGTGGAAAAAAAACTTATAATAACCCTATTGTTTTTTAGACTTAACGTTGATTAAAAGCGGTAGAAAATAGATAATAACCCTATTATTTTTAGACTTAAACGGACAAGGCTGTGAAAATAACTCATTTAATATTTTTGTCCCGTGCATCGCACGGGGTACGTACTAGTTGCAAAATAATAAGCATTTTAAAAATCGCAGATTTGCCCCAGGGGCCAATCTGCAATAAACGGAACTTTCCGAAATATCAAATCAACCCCTAAAATATGTCAAATTTTCGAAAATCAGCCCCTGCAACTCAAAATTTGTTTCCAGCCATCCCGTTACTCGCCCACCACACATCGGCCGCTTCGCTCGAACTCCGACAAGCCCTAGACGTCCCAGGCCGATGCCCTCTCGCCGGAGTTCTTCCCAGGCGGTCAAACCACCGGTAATATTTTTTTTTTAATACATCCGCCATTAACGATGGCGGACCCAAGCTCCAAGCTTGGGTTTCCGATGTCCACTGTCCCGGCGATCAAAGCAGCTCGCTTCCAAGAGCGAGGGCCATCGAGGAGCGCAGCGGGGGCCGCCTAGCGGCAACGGCGGCGCGACGGGAACCGCCCAGCGGCAGCGGCGCTCGGCCTCGCGATTTCCGGCGTCCTTCCTCACTGGCGCAATTGCCGGCAGCGGGATCGTGGTCGAGGATGGGAGTTCAGAGACGGGGAGTGGTTCAATTCCCAGAATTGATTGGAATTGAACAAAACGAAATTCATGTGCAGGTTTGAACTAAGCGATTCCAAATCGTTTCTTAAGTTTTCTTTTAAAAATAAATCCCAGATTTAGATTCAACAAACCCAAATCGAATTGTGAGATTCCAAACCCCAGATTAATTCCCAGAATTAATTTCACGAACACAAAATAAATTCCCAGAATTTTCTTTGCACGTTCGAACAAAAACGATGACAGCATATCAAGGTTAATGTTAATCATCATTAAAACAATTTTAATTATAGATTAAAATTTTGATCCATATAAATTCAATTTAAATCAAATAGCTATGAACACCGACCCGGGGCTCTGATACCACTGTTGGATTTCAGTCGTACGAATCAATCGCACACGCAGCAGAATTTTAAAATTTTCTTATCAACAATGAAGATCCGGCTATAGCTATTTGATACGATCCTAGATCGCGTGAATAATCAACGAAAACTTACAGTTTAAACTTTGTCTTCAACTATGGTATCCACGCAATCTAGATCCCGGCGCACGTTCCAACGCAATGAATCCTTTCCGGTGAAGACGCTAGGAATCCTCAGTCAGAAAGCCAGAGAGTGTTTGATGTATTTCTTTTCTCTCATCTAATGATCTGATCGTATGTATGACTCCCATGAGATTATGACCTATTTATAATTAGGTCAAACCTAATTATATGGGTCGTAGGATAACTTAGCCCAATAGGTAATTGGACCTAATCCAATTAATGATTTAATTAAATGTAAGTCCAATTTAACTTAATTAAATAGTTTCTATTAAATAGAAAATAATCTCATTACTCAAAAATAAATATTACAATCTAATTGAATATTTAACACTCTCGATCACTCTTAGCCGGAATATAGATTGCATATTGTGTGACCCTATAGGCTTTCATATATTGACATAAATCTAATTTATGTTCCTCACGTAACTCCTAGACTGCGTCGAATGACGAACTCAAAATATGAAGTACGTTTACATAGACAAAGCAAACAAACCTTTCGTGTAGAACTCAATAGTGATACGGTCCCTTCATTCACGAACCACTCGATTAAGCTTAGGAGTTGAACGTGTGTCTATCCAAACAGCTTAATCATTTTATCTCAGCTCACTGGTTGATTTTAACAATTATATTTGAACACTATTTCAAATATAATACATGCATTGGCCAATGACTTTATCAACTCAGTATAGAGAAAGCGAGTGTTCTCTCGAAACTATATTCGAGGAATGAATCCTATCTTGCCTCAACTACCAATTCCATGTATATCGTGACCAACCCAACACAAGCCCGTATCTACCCATAAGGGCGTAAGTTTTGGTCTAGATCTAAGTAAATCACTCTATACATGAATTGCGTATTGACCTCAAGTCAAAGGACTATTACACCATTCCACACACCGATACTCCCATAGACACATAAACAAACGGTTTATCGGTAGGGTATACCAATACTCACCAAAGTACCCATGTGTCCATCACGAATAACAATTATTCATAGCAGTGAGACATACTATATTCTCGAAGAATGTGATGCAGACCACATGTCAATCTATCGTGTATCATTAATATCCCTTTCTTAATGATCATTGATTGAGGCGATTTAAGAGTTATACTTTATCAATTAACATCTCACTCTGTTAATGACAGTATTAACTCAAGGAAGCAATTAATTAATAAATTACAAACAATCAAATAATTATTTAATTAATTGCAATACCATAATTATAATTCAATATAATTATTAATGTGATCATGTATATATGTCCTTAAAATGATTGTCTCTAGGACACATATACCAACAGCTACATCATTTAAATTTAATCTCATTTTATTTGCATTAAAGATGATTTTTAGACAAAAATCTAAAATCCTATATAAAAAAACTTGATATGTATATATATACATCCAACCATGAAGATATGCTAGACAANCATTAGGACAAAACAGGTTATCTGAATATAAATAATACTACTACGACACCTGTGTACTACACAAGTTGTTTGAAAAAAAAAATATAAAACATAAAATAATAGAAAAAAATACACTATTCATGAAAAAATTGCATCGACCTAGCAATATTCGTGCAAATAAATATTCATGAATAGTTGTTACAGTTCAATAAAAAATTCTTACTTTTTATATATTAATTATTTTAAAATATTTGTATAAATATTTTGAAAACATGGTAAAAAATATTTTCATGGATGTTAAAATTGAATTTATTAACATATTTGAAATTTTCACCATCCTTTTTATAACATTCTAATTTTATAGATAACTTTTTTTGATAATATTTTTGTGAATAATTTTGAAATATTTTATAATTGTCTTCATAATCATAGTAGTTAAATTTTTTTATACATAATAAACCAAGTTGTTGTAGTTATATTTTTATATGTAGCGAAAATTTATTAAAAAAATAATATAAAATTGACATTCTAGACTATCGAGATTATGAATATAGTTATTGTAGTACATATTAAGAAAATAAAATAATATTAAGCAATATGGATAGTAAAAATATATTATAATATTGGTATAGAATTCTTAACCTGTAAAATATATTATTTTTATTCGAACCAAAAGCCGAAGCGTGTAATGTTGCCAAGTAAGTTTCCGAAACTTTCGAGTCAGCTATTTAACCTCAACACGTTTTGAAATTATATTAAGGGTGATATGAAGATGCATTATAAAGCGCACAATTTTCATAACCGGCCATGTGACAAAATAATTATTTCCACAGCTGATGGATAAATTGTCTTTCCTGTCCATTGCAAATGGAGCTGGAAGAGTCATTGTTGACAATTCTCCTGACATAGTGCTAATAATGGATTAGATCAAAATGACTCAATTAAATTCTAGTGCTTCTTCTATTAGTGAAGTTTCTAGAAAAAATATTTTTATCAAACGGCGCAATGCACCTTGGGTCGCTACGGAAACAGCCTCCTTGTATAATTATAAGGGTAAGATCTGCGTACAACTGACCCCCCAGACTCCAACCTGTTGGGAAAGTTTCTAGAAAAAATATTTTTATCAAACGGCGCAATGCACCTTGGGTCGCTACGGAAACAGCCTCCTTGTATAATTATAAGGGTAAGATTTGCGTACAACTGACCCCCCAGACTCCAACCTGTTGGGAATATACTGAGTATGTTGTTGTATGGAGAAATTGTCTTTGTCATATCCGCGTGACAGATAGGGCCAAAACCAAATTAGGAGATATAAGTTTAATGAAAAAATTAATTATCTTTTTCTATTATAAAATCATATATATCTATTTAAAAACGTTGATATTTATTTAATATAATCTGTTTCCCACAAAAAAAAAAATAAAAAAAAAATAGTGTAATAGTACGTAAGATAATTTATTAAGTATTATTTTTTACTTATTTTTTTAATTTATTATCGGTAATTTGTTCTTTACCATGGTGATACTCTTAATTTTATTTTAGATAATGTAATATCAATAATTAAACTAAAGATATTGATTCCACTTTCAAAAATTTTCAATCAATAATTTTATTATATTTTTACTTTTATTTTTAGTGACGTGATATCAATATTCGAGATTAAACATTCCAAAAATTTGCAATCAATTATTCAGTTTGAACCTAGTCAATAATCTTATATATTCTAAAAAATATAAATTAATGGATGTAGTTATATATTAATCACTTCAAATATAATTATTTATAAATTAGAAAAAAAAAATAAGAAATTTATTAAAATATTATGTGAAATGCCTAGATGAGGAATTTTTTTTAAAAAAAAAAAAAACTTAATATTAATATTCAATATTATTTTCATACTAATCAATATTCTTTCATTTTTTTTAAATTTATAC
>BKCP01006438.1:60270-74525 GCA_008636005.1 Striga asiatica
CGCCAGTACCCGCGCCCTGCCAGCGCCCTCGCCCAGCGGACCAGCCCGCGACCGCGCGAGCCCATGCCCTGTCACCATGCATACTCGCGACCTCGCGAAAATTTTGGAGAGCTCGAGAGTAATTTAGTAAATGCGCGTGTTTTTAGTGTGTGTTTGAGGTGTAGCTATATATAAACATAGTGCTTTGTATTTTTTGACACAACCCTCATTTCCCAACTTAAAAGTTGGGAAATACTCTCCATTTTCTCTCTTCTCTCTCTTTTCTTTTTTTTATGCTTTGGTTGGAGGTTCATAACTCATTTTTCCGGTGAAATTCCGGCAAGCTTATTTTCATTCAAGTTTCGAGCTTTATTCATTATTTTCGTTCGGGCACGCGATAGGAGAGTAAGTACCTTACTTAGAACTTACTACTTCGAGTTTGTTCTTTCGATTTTGTGTTTATGCTCGTTTCTAGGTTTTTGCTTTATTTTTATTGCTTGCTTACGTGTGTTAGGAATCTATACGTGCTTATCTAGTATAAAGGTCTCGACTTTGTTCAAAGCGTAATGATTTAGTGTAGAAAGCTCGTGTTTGGTTACCTAGAATCACTATGCTCGCATGTTTTCTCTTGTTTTCTTTTATTTTCTTGAGTTATGGATACTCCGTGCAACCAATGTTTTGATCTCTCTTTCGATTCTTGCATTTTTCATCATTTGCTCTTAAATTCTTAGTTTAATTTCGTGCAATCATCCCCAATCAAGCGAGTAGCATGTTTAGGACCTTGTTTTTGGTTATGTGACTTTGATGACTAGGTAGTGAACGAAGCTCCGAACAGCCTTCCTTTGAGAACGACCCGAGTCGGGTATCTCGGTTACCACATGCCGAAAAATACTACAAACAACTATGATTTACAGAGTTTTTATCGTATATACCATATTGTTTTTTTTTTTATTAAATAAATTAATTATGAAAAACAGCACCAAATACAATTAAGCATCTTGCTTTTTTTTTTTTTTTTAAGAACATTTGATATAAGTATTAATCCAGGTGGAAAGTTTGTTCATTACAAATAAAATGGATTATGTGACAATTCCAAGAAAAAAAAAAGAGAGAGAGAGAAAAGAAAAAAAAGGACACGATGAGCATTTGGGACAAGACATTGTTTTTTACATAAGCCAAAGATGCCAAAGATAGGATAATAATACATCCCACTATGTAGGTACGATATTTGAATCATTATTGGCATTAAAAGTTGTAAGTCGTTGTTCTTGTGGAAATGAGACATGACAAATTATTGAGGATTGTAGAAATTGCAAAACAACATAATATTACAGACAATTTTTGGTGTGAGATGACTTTATATTGATCGATCTATTATACATTTTCAATAAAAATATTTAAAAGTATATATAGTTATATGGGATACCATATCGGATCAAACTCAACCCGACAAATGGTTTAATCGGACCAAGTGAACTGTGAGATCGATCGGAGATCGAATTAAAGGTGCCCGGGAATGAAGAGGCATCAGGTCGAAATATCGACTTGAACGACAATGTATATGATCACGACGAGGAGGCAATCTAGTTTAAGAAAAGTCGAGTTGATCGGTATAATTAAACCGTCTAATAGGACCAACTAATGAATAAGAAAGAATATAATTAGACCGTTCTCTAAAAACATTTTAGAGAACGGGTCTAGCCCGTTCTAGGAAGTTCATATTTACTAGATCATGTGAAAATAGAACGGGTGCCGACCCGTTCTGAAAAACCCAATTTGCCCGTTCTTGAAAGTATGTTTTTCTAGTAGTGTTGCACATAGCCGAACAGAATATAATGTATGTCAAAATAATGATAATTGTAATTATTTTATTCTTCTCCTAACAGTTGTTGAAAATTAAACTTGATTTATAAATTATAATATTGTATTTCAAAGAATTGTCTAGAAGATGGTAGATTACATATGTGTAGAATAATCTAGGAAAAGATAATTATTACATGTGTAGAAGTATGTAGAATAGATTTGTGTAGAATAATCTAGGAAAACTGAATTATGTGGCATAGGCTAGAAACTTCCACCTTCATCCAAGATTGCCTATAAATATCTCATGTATGATGTAAAGTGAATTGATGAAAAAAAAAAAAAGTTTCTACCTTCTTCCAATAAATTATTAGTCTAGCCATCTTCATACTACTCACTTTACTCAATACTCACATACACAATATATACATATTCCAACAAAGTTGTATCAGAGACAAGTTTATTCCATAATGGCAAACAACCTACAATCCTTTCAAGTCCCGATTCTCAACAAGAACAACTTCGATAATTGGAGTATTAAAGTGAAACCTCTACTCGGAGCTCACGATGTGTGGGAGATTGTAGAGAACGCCGGATGAAGCAACACTATCCCAACAACAAAAGGATAGGCTAAGGGATTTAAGGAAGAGGGATAAGAAGGCTCTCTTCCTTATCTACCAAGCATTGGGAGATGACGATTTTGAGAAGATCCCGAGTGCATCCACCGCGAAAGAAGCTTGGAATAAGTTACAAGTCTCGTGCAAAGGAGTCGAGCAAGTAAAGAAGGTACGTCTCTAAACTTTACGAGGTGAATTTGAATCCCTTAATATGAAAGAATCCGAATCTATATCGGATTATTTTACTAGAGTATTGGCGGTATCAAATCAAATGAAAAGAAATGGTGAAAAATTGGAGTATGTTAGAATAATGGAAAAAATATTGCGCTCATTAACTCCAAAATTTAAGCATATTATTATAACAATTGAAGAAACAAAAAACTTGGAGGAGATGTCGATAGATATGTTAATGGGCTCATTACAAGCTTACGAAGAAAAACATAAGAAGAAGCAAGATATTGTAGAACAACTTTTTAAAATGCAAGTAAGCTCGAAAGAAAAGGATGAAGGAACGAGCAACAACCGTGGTGACTATTGGAGAGGTCGTGGCCAAGGACAAGGTCGAGGCCGAGGACGTGGACGAGGTAGCTATACCAATTATGAAAAGAAAGAGTACGGTCGAGGAAGGAGTAACCAAAAATTGAGGTACGATAAGTCTTCCTCAAAATGCTATAATTGTCATAAATTTGAACATTTTGCTTCCGAGTGCAGAAGCCAAAGGCTTAATATTGAAGAGAAGGCGAATTTTGTGGAGAGCAAAGATGAAGCCAAAGCAAGTTTGCTTTTTGCTTACAAAGGAGAGGAAGGAAGACAAGATGACACTTGGTACCTCGACACCGGAACGAGCAACCACATGTGTGGAAAAATGAGTATGTTTGTGGAGCTCGACGAGTCGGTAAGTGGGAATGTCTCATTTGGTGATGATTCTAAAATTCCAGTCCAAGGAATAGGGAAAATATTAATTCTTTGAAAAAATGGAGGACATGATTTTATCTCAAATGTTTACTATGTGCCCAATATGAAAAACAATATTTTGAGTTTGGGTCAACTCTTGGAGAAATGTTATGATATTCATATGAAGGATTATAACCTTTCAATAAGAGATACCTGTTTCTAGTATTTTTGAGCATGTGGTAACCGAGCTACCCGACTCGGGTCGTTCTCAAAGAAAGGCTGTTCGGAGCTTCGTTCACTACCTAGTCGTCAAAGTCACATAACCAAAAACAAGGTCCTAAACATGCTACTCGCTTGATTGGGGATGATTGCACGAAATTACACTACTAATCTAAGAGCAAATGATGGAAAATGCAAGAATCAAAAGAAAGGTCAGAGCATTGGTTGCACTGAGTATCCATAACTCAAGAAAATAAAAGAAAACAAGAGAAAACATGCGAGCATAGCGATCCTAGGTAACCGAACACGAGCTTTCTACACTAAATCATCACGCTTTGAGCAAAGTCAAGACCTTTATACTAGATAAGCACATATTGATTCCTAACACACAAAAGCAAGCAATAAAAATAAAGAAAAACCCTAGAAACGAGCATAAACACAAAATCGAAAGAACAAACTCGAAGTAGTAAGTCCTAAGTAAGATACTTACTCTCCTATCGCGTGCCCGAAAGAAAATAATGAATAAAGCTCGAAATTTGAATGAAAATAAGCTTGCCGGAATTTTGCCGGAAAAATAGAGTCATGGACCTCCCAACCAAAGCATAAAAAAAGAAAAGAGAGAGAAGAGAGAAAATGGAGAGGATTTCCCAACTTAAAAGTTGGGAAATGAGGGTTGTGTCTCAAAAATTACAAAGTACAATGTCTTTTTATAGGGAAAAATTTCAAAACTAGTCCCACAGGTATAGGGGGTGACAATTTTGGTCCCGACGGAATGCAGAAAATATGAATAGTCCCACAGCTTTTAAAAATTGATCAAAAGTAGGACTTTTTCGCGGGATTTACTATTTCCGGCCCAGAACGCCACGTGGCATCTGACGTGTTCATATTTTTCTACAAGTTGTGGGACTAGTTTTGAATTTTCTGCATTCCATCGGGACCAAAAATGTCACTCCTCTATACTTGTGAGACTAGTTTTGAATTTTTCCCCAGATAGGAAAAAATTCAAAACTAAGCCATGTGTGCGCCAGCGTGTAAAAAATAAGCCACATGTGCGCCACGTGGCGTTCCGGGCTGGAAATAGTAAATCAGGCGAAAAAGTCCTACTTTTGATCATTTTTTAAAAGTTGTGGGACTATTCATATTTTGTGCATTCCGTCGGGACCAAAATTGTCACCCCCCTATATCTGTGGGTCTAATTTTGAATTTTTCCCCTTTTTATAGCTACACCTCAAACACACACTAAAAACACGCACATTTACTAATATACTCTCAAGGTCGCGGGCGGTTTCGCTAGTCGCGAGCACGAGTGGCACTGATGCAGGCGCGGGGAGGCACGGGCGCGGCACGAGGAAATGTGGCACTCTCGACCTCGCGGAAAGATTCGCGCGCGGGGGGCTCGCTGGGAGCGGCACTCGCGACCTCGCCATGAAGTTCGCGCGCGCGGGGCGAGCTGGGAAGGGAACTCGCGGGCAAGCAAGGATTTCGCGGGCGCTAAGTAGGTGAACTCGGGGGCAACGTGCATCTTAGAGGAACTCGCAGGCAGAGCAGTTGTTCGCGGGCGCGAAGCAGGTGAACTCACGGGCAAAGGGAGCTGCTGGACGGACTCGCGGGCAAACTCCGTTTCACGGGCGCGGAATTGAAAATTTGCGGGCTCAGGTGCAGCTCGCGAGTTTGGGGCTGCTCGCGGAATTAATTTCGCGGGCGCGAATCTGGCCTTTGCTCCATTTTTTAGACTCGATTAGCTCTAACTTTTAGCACGCTTCTCCGATTGACTTGAAATTTTGACCCACGTTCCTCAAATATTTTTCTTCTCGTCTTGGAATGCTCAAATCGATATTTCCGTGCAATTAATATATGTGCTCGGAAATGGTTCGCGTGGCTCGGACATGGTTCGGACGGCTCGGAAATGTTTTCGAAATGACTCCTCTTCCCGAACTCAAAAATTGTGGACCTAAACAACACCCAAAAGACACGAAAAGTACGCCGAACCACAAAAATACAATACGAAAGCAAAAATACACGAAACACGATAAAATGGACCGGTCGACACTAAAACGGACCTAAAAATACTAAACTAAAGCACATAAAACACATGAAAATAAACACAAAAACACAATAAACAATACCAAAAGCAATTTAATTGCCAAGGTGCCAATGTCAAAAAATAGAATGTTTTTATTAAACATTCAAAATGATGTGGCGAAATGTCTTAAATCCTGTTATAAAGATTTATGTTGGTTGTGACCTTCGATATGGGCACTTGAATTTTGGAGGGCTGGAATAATAATGGGGCTTGATTTTGAAAATAATAATTATGAATGGCACCTTAATTATTATTGATGTGAAAATTTTGCTTAATGTGTGCCATGTAGGAATAGATAATTATAATTAATAAAGTCATCTCATATGATACATCATATTGTGGCATGGCTTATGGTGCCCGTATGAGCACCGTAGAATTTCTGTTATTATTTTCTCCAAAAACCTCAGGACTCCGGTATACTGAGCCTAACCCGACAACACCGACACCACCATTATTATTTTCATAATCAAACCCCACTATGCCCATATACATTAGCAACCCAGAAATATATAGCAAAGGTATGATTTAATAATACTTAATAATTCTAATAATTTTATTAATATGGTATAGNATGCTTTGGTTGGAGGTTCATAACTCATTTTTCCGGTAAAATTCCGGTAAGCTTATTTTCATTCAAGTTTCGAGCTTTATTCATTATTTTCGTTCGGGCACGCGATATGAGAGTAAATACCTTACTTAGAACTTTCTACTTCGAGTTCGGTCTTTCGATTTTGTGTTTATGCTCGTTTCTAGGTTTTTGCTTTATTTTTATTGCTTGCTTACATGTGTTAGGAATCTATACGTGCTTATCTAGTATAAAGGTCTCGACTTTGTTCAAAGCGTGATGATTTAGTGTAGAAAGCTCGTGTTTGGTTACCAAGAATCACTATGCTCGCATGTTTTCTCTTGTTTTCTTTTATTTTCTTGAGTTATGGATACTCCGTGCAACCAATGTTTTGATCTCTCTTTCGATTCTTGCATTTTTCATCATTTGCTCTTAGATTCTTAGCTTAATTTCGTGCAATCATCCCCAATCAAGCGAGTAGCATGTTTAGGACCTTGTTTTTGGTTATGTGACTTTGATGACTAGGTAGTGAACGAAGCTCCGAACAGCCTTCCTTTGAGAACGACTCGAGTCGGGTATCTCGGTTACCACATGCCTAAAAATACTACAAACAACTATGATTTACAGAGTTTTTATCGTATATACCTTATTGTTTTTTTTTATTAAATAAATTAATTATGAAAAACAACACCAAATACAATTAAGCATCTTGTTTTTTTTTTTTTTTTTCATGAACATTTGATATAAGTATTAATCCAGGTGGAAAGTTTGTTCATTACAAATAAAATGGATTATGTGACAATTCCAAGAAAAAAAAAGAGAGGGAGAGAAAAGAAAAAAAAGGACACGATGAGCATTTGGGACAAGACATTGTTTTTTACATAAGCCAAAGATAGGATAATAATACATCCCACTATGTAGGTACGATATTTGAGTCATTATTGGCATTAAAAGTTGTAAGTCGTTGTTCTTGTGGAAATGAGACATGACAAATTATTGGGGATTGTAGAAATAGCAAAACAACATAATATTACACACAATTTTTGGTGTGAGATGACTTTATATTGATCGATCTATTATACATTTTCAATAAAAATATTTAAAAGTATATATAGTTATATGGGATACCATATCGGATCAAACTCAACCCGACAAATGGTTTAATCAGACCAAGTGAACTGTGAAATCGATCGGAGATCGAAGGTGCCCGGGAATGAAGAGGCATCAGGTCGAAATATCGACTTGAAGGACAATGTATATGATCACGACGAGGAGGCAATCTAGTTTAAGGAAAGTCGAGTTGATCGGTATAATTAAACCTTCTAATAGGACCAACTAATGAATAAGAAAGAATATAATTAGACTGTCCTCTAAAAACATTTTAGAGAACGGGTCTAGCCCGTTCTAGAAAGTTCATATTTACTAGATCATGTGAAAATAGAACGGGTGCCGACCCGTTCTGAAAAACCCAATTTGCCCGTTCTTGAAAGTATGTTTTTCTAGTAGTGTTGCACGTAGCCGAACAGAATATAATGTATGTCAAAATAATGATAATTATAATTATTTTATTCTTCTCCTAACAGTTGTTGAAAATTAAACTTGATTTATAAATTATAATATTGTATTTCAAAGAATTGTCTAGAAGATGGTAGATTACATATGTGTAGAATAATCTAGGAAAAGATAATTATTACATGTGTAGAAGTATGTAGAATAGATTTGTGTAGAATAATCTAGGAAAACTGAATTATGTGGCATAGGCTAGAAACTTCCACATTCATCCAAGATTGCCTATAAATATCTCATATATGATGTGAAGTGAATTGATGAAAAAAAAAAAGTTTCTACCTTCTTCCAATAAATTATTAGTCTAGCCATCTTCATACTACTCACTTTACTCAATACTCACATACACAATATATACATATTCCAACAAAGTTGTATCAGAGACAAGTTTATTCCATAATGGCGAACAACCTACAATCCTTTCAAGTCCCGATTCTCAACATGAACAACTTCGATAATTGGAGTATTAAAATGAAAGCTCTACTTGGAGCTCACGATGTGTGGGAGATTGTAGAGAACGGGTACGAGGAACCGCCGGATGAAGCAACACTATCCCAACAACAAAAGGATAGGCTAAAGGATTCAAGTAAGAGGGATAAGAAGGCTCTCTTCCTTATCTACCAAGCATTGGGAGATGACGATTTCGAGAAGATCTCGAGTGCATCCACCGCAAAAGAAGCTTGGAATAAGTTACAAGTCTCATGCAAAGGAGTCGAGCAAGTAAAGAAGGTACATCTCTAAACTTTACGAGGTGAATTTGAATCCCTTAATATGAAGGAATCTGAATCTATATCGGATTATTTTACTAGAGTATTGGCGGTATCAAATCAAATGAAAAGAAATGGTGAAAAATTGGAGAATGTTAGAATAATGGAAAAAATATTGCGCTCATTAACTCCAAAATTTAAGCATATTATTTTAACAATTGAAGAAACAAAAAACTTGGAGGAGATGTCGATAGATATGTTAATGGGCTCATTACAAGCTTACGAAGAAAAACATAAGAAGAAGCAAGATATTGTAGAACAACTTTTTAAAATGCAAGTGAGCTCGAAAGAAAAGGATGAAGGAACGAGCAACAACCGTGGTGACTATTGGAGAGGTCGTGGCCAAGGACAAGGTCGAGGCCGAGGACGTGGACGAGGTGGCTATACCAATTATGAAAAGAAAGAGTACGGTCGAGGAAGGAGTAACCAAAAATCGAGGTACGATAAGTCTTCCTCAAAATGCTATAATTGTCATAAATTTGAACATTTTGCTTCCGAGTGCAGAAGCCAAAGGCTTAATATTGAAAAGAAGGCGAATTTCGTGGAGAGCAAAGATGAAGCCAAAGCAAGTTTGTTTTTTTCTTACAAAGGAGAGGAAGGAAAACAAGATGACACTTGGTACCTCGACACCGGAGCGAGCAACCACATGTGTGGAAAAATGAGTATGTTTGTGGAGCTCGACGAGTCGGTAAGTGGGAATGTCTCATTTGGTGATGATTCTAAAATTCCAGTCCAAGGAGTAGGGAAAATATTAATTCTTTTGAAAAATGGAGAACATGATTTTATCTCAAATGTTTACTATGTGCCCAATATGAAAAACAATATTTTGAGTTTGGGTCAACTCTTGGAGAAATGTTATGATATTCATATGAAGGATTATAACCTTTCAGTAAGAGATACCTGTTTGTAGTATTTTTGGGCATGTGGTAACCGAGCTACCTGACTCCGGTCGTTCTCAAAGGAAGGCTGTTCGGAGCTTCGTTCACTACCTAGTCGTCAAAGTCACATAACCAAAAACAAGGTCCTAAACATGCTACTGGCTTGATTGGGGATGATTGCACGAAATTACACTACTAATCTAAGAGAAAATGATGGAAAATGCAAGAATCAAAAGAAAGGTCAGAGCATTGGTTGCACTGAGTATCCATAACTCAAGAAAATAAAAGAAAACAAGAGAAAACATGCGAGCATAGTGATCCTAGGTAACCGAACACGAGCTTTCTACACTAAATCATCACGCTTGAACAAAGTCGAGACCTTTATACTAGATAAGCACGTATTGATTCCTAACACACAAAAGCAAGCAATAAAAATAAAGAAAAACCCTAGAAACGAGCATAAACACAAAATCGAAAGAACAAACTCGAAGTAGTAAGTCCTAAGTAAGATACTTACTCTCCTATCGCGTGCCCGAAAGAAAATAATGAATAAAGCTCAAAATTTGAATGAAAATAAGCTTGCCGGAATTTCGCCGAAAAAATAGAGTCATGGACCTCCCAACCAAAGCATAAAAAAGAAAAGAGAGAGAAGAGAGAAAATGGAGAGGATTTCCCAACTTAAAAGTTGGGAAATGAGGGTTGTGTCTCAAAAATTACAAAGCACAATGTCTTTTTATAGCTACACCTCAAACACACACTAAAAACACGCACATTTACTAAGATACTCTCGAGCTCGCGGGCGGTTTCGCGAGTCGCGAGCACGAGTGGCACTGATGCGGGCGCGGGGAGGCACGGGCTCGGCACGATGAAATGTGGCACTCTCGACCTCGCGGAAAGATTCGCGCGCGCGGGGCTCGCTGGGAGCGGCACTCGCGACCTCGCCATGAAGTTCGCGCGCGAGGCGAGCTGGGAAGGGAACTCGCGGGCAAGCAAGGATTTCGCGGGCGCTAAGCAGGTGAACTCGGGGGCAACGTGCATCTTAGAGGACCTCGCAGGCAGAGCAGTTGTTCGCGGGCGCGAAGCAGGTGAACTCACGGGCAAAGGGAGCTGTTGGACGGACTCGCGAGCAAACTCCGTTTCGCGGGCGCGAAATTGAAAATTTGCGGGCTCAGGTGCAGCTCGCGAGTTTGGGGCTGCTCGCGGAATTGGTTTCGCGGGCGCGAATCTGGCCTTTGCTCCATTTTTTAGACTCGATTAGCTCTAACTTTTAGCACGCTTTTCCAATTGACTTGAAATTTTGACCCACGTTCCTCAAATATTTTTCTCCTCGTCTTGGAATGTTCAAATCGATATTTCCGCGCAATTAATATATGTGCTCGGAAATGGTTCGCGTGGCTCGGACATGGTTCGGACGGCTCGGAAATGTCTTCGAAATGACTCTTCTTCCCGAACTCAAAAATTGTGGACCTAAACAACACCCAAAAGACAAGAAAAGTACGCCGAACCACAAAAATACAATACGAAAGCAAAAATGCACGAAACACGATAGAATAGACCGGTCGACACTAAAATGGACCTAAAAATACTAAACTAAAGCACATAAAACACATGGAAATAAACACAAAAACACAATAATCAATACCAAAAATAATTTAATTGCCAAGGTGCCAATGTCAAAAAATAGAATGTTTTTATTAAACATTCAAAATGATGTGGCGAAATGTCTTAAATCCTGTTATAAAGATTTATCTTGGTTGTGGCACCTTCAATATGGGCACTTGAATTTTGGAGGGCTGGAATTACTATCAAAGGTGTCGTTCATAATTATTATTTTCAGAATCAAGCCTGGAAATAATAATGGGGCTTGATTCTGAAAATAATAATTATGAACGGCACCTTAATTATTATTGATGTGAAAATTTTGCTTAATGTGTGCCATTTAGGAATAGATAATTATAATTAATAAAGCCATCTCATATGACACATCATATTATGGCATGGTTTATGGTGCCCGTATGGGCGCCGTAGAATTTCTGTTATTATTTTCTCAAAAAACCTCAGGGCTCCGGTACACTGCGCCTAACCCGACAACACCGACGTTATTATTTTCATAATCAAACCCCACTATGCCCATATACATTAGCAACCCAGAAATATATAGCAAAGGTATGATTTAATAATACTTAAATAATACTAATAATTTTATTAATATGGTATGGTTTACTTGTTGTATATAAAAAGTTAACTCCACTATAGAACCAACTGTTGACTTCATAGCAAAACTGATATGTAATATGTCCATAAATTCATTAAACCAAATGTGTCACATTGCTATGTGACAAGTTGACCAAATTGTCTAACACATTGTCTTAGACAGGTTTATATAACTGATTTTCATAATTTTTCCTCTTATTAATTTTGCTTATTGTTTTTTCATGTATCTCGTTTTTTTTTTCTTTCTAAATTGTTGGTATATGTGTAGATCACCCTGCGTTAATGCTGCCCTCTTGCACGTTCATTGGTTCTAAACACAAGAAGCACATGTAGATGTGATTAATCAGATAGATTACATGAACAAGACATGCGGATTAACTTATCCATGCTTGGACATCAAATTTGCAATGTATTTGAAGGGAGTCACTACAAGAAAATGGTAAAATTCCAACGGAAATTTATTTTAATAGAATTCTAATGGTAATTCTAATGGATATTTTAATATATTATTTCCGTTGAAATTTTTTTAGTGGATTCCAACAAAAATATTCCGTTGCAATGAGTTTTCCATTGGATTTTGACGATTCCAACGGTAGATTTTCCAACGGGGGTGAAAATAAAAATTTTAACGGAAATTCCTACGGTAAAAAGCCGTTGGAAATATATCCGTTGGAATCATCAAATTCAATCTAAAATTCCAATGGAAAACACAATCCAACGGAATATTTTCGTTGGAATTTCCGTTGGAATGATTCCAAAAGAAGCTATGCCATTGGAATATCCGTTGGAATTTCCATTGGAATATATTACCATAGGAATTTCCGTTGGAATAGAACAATTTTTTTGTAGTGAGTATTTACATATTTATAACCATCATTAATAATACAAGGGTGCAGAATTAACTTAATTAGTTCATGTGTTTTCAAATCTAATATATATATATATATATATATATATATATAATAAGAATAATCATTTATTAAAACTACTAGTTTAAAATTACAAGATTGATTTTATGTGATTCATCTTGATAACATTTTGATCAAGATAAATATTACAACATATTTTAAGTTTTAACCATAATATTAATTTTTTTTCGCAAATATTCACTTTTTATCCAAAAATATTTATAGAAAATCGTAACAGGTTAGGTAGAATTTTTTTTCCAATTAATCAGGCGAAATCAAGTTGGTGAATTAATCTCTGCCAATATAATTTTTTTTAGCTTTATTGCGTTATATATTAAAAGTAAATTATTCTTCAAATTAATATAATTTACCGTTTAAGACATAAACCAGATACATTAAATAGTTTTACTAAAGACAAAAATTAAATTTAAAATATATTAACTATTTTAGGATTTATTTGTATATTATTGGTAACCATGATTATTTTTTTTATCATTTTTTTATTTTAATTTTTTTTATAATGAAATTCTTGTAAAATATATTTTCATTGCATAGTATGCTAAATAAAGTATAAATCTTTATAATACAAATTAGAAAAATCTTGATTATAGAAGGGATTGAGTTTTTGACATTTGCTAAATCAAAATTGTTTAATTATTATACAGAATTAAATTCTAAAAAAAATATGTTTTTATATTTTAAAAAATATTTATACACTATTTAATTTTAAATTTATTTACATATTTTAAATTGATTACATAAATAAATAATACTAACGTATATTAAATATTTTTCATTGTATAAAATAAAAATAAAAAGAAGACGTACAACTTCTATTACGTTAATAAATAAAAATTACATTGTATGACAATAAAATTTAAAACAAAATAATAATTAAGTATTATATGGTGAACATGAATAAGTAAAACAATTATTTTCTCTTATATTAAGGAATAAAAATATATACTAAAATTAAATTTATATTAGTATAAAAGTGTTAGTGAAATAATATATTAATTATTTTACAAGTTAGCCCTAACATGCTCATATTTAATGTTTTGGCTAAAAAACAACGTTGATTAAAAAAATGTGGAAAATAGATTATAACCTATTATTTTTTAGACTTAACGTTGTTTAAAAGAGATGGAAAATAAATGATAACATATTATTTTTTAGACTTAATGTTGATTAAAGAAGATGAAAAATAAATGATAGTCCTATTAATTTTTAGACTTAAATGGACAGAACTGTGAAAATAACTCAATTAATATCTCTAACCCGTACACATAAAATGTCACACACGTCATGTGCGGGGAAGTGGTGCATTGCCCGCCCGCGTGAAGGGAAGGCCGAAAGGCAATAGAAAGAGGACACGTGCGATTGAGGGTGTGGTGCCCCCGCCCAGGCCGCCCAATCAGAGGCGGTTATGGGCTGACCGCGGCCACATAACCTCCAGTCCGGGCTGAGCTGCATTGGGATAATATATATATATGTTTTGCTGTTTCAGTAATTGAATCTGAATGGCATAATAAATTTTTTAATAAACTTTTTGTGTTCTTATATGGTGCATTTGATGTATATCCCTAACAAAAGAGCAAAAAAAAGGATAAAGAAGAAGAAAATCAAGGCATGTAGTTCACTGCATTAGTCCCATATCTCTCGGAGTGAACGTGGGAAATTGGAATACCTCCAATCCCAAAAAAATAAAAAAAAAATTAAAAAAAAATTAAAAAAATAAAAAATAAAATAAAATAAAATAAAATAA